>JABGLY010000056.1:0-42829 GCA_013623525.1 Fusarium dimerum
CAAGTAAACCGCATTCTCAGCATAGAGCACATGTAAAAAGCCCAAGCACATAAAGATCCTCCCACCACGAACAAAAGCCCACCGGCCGGGTATACCAGTTTCTCGCATGGAACCAATGAAAACGTTCAGCGTAAAAGAAGAGGAAGAAAAGCAAGCCTAAGAAGGGAGCCCAGAAGAGAGGGTGACTGAATAATATCTCATCTCATCGTGATAAAAGGAAAGTGAAGAAAAGGGGGGGAGTCATAGGCTGGACGAACAAACCCAAGCCTAACGATTTCCTTGGTTTATGTTTTTTCGTGTCTTTTTTTTTGTTTCTTGCTTGGAAATTTCCAGCTTTATCCACCACCTTCAGGCAAGATATTGCTCAGACTCCTCAATACTTCCATCAATGGCATCTCCTTTGTTCCCGCCCGAGTCTTTTCCCTTTCTTCCCGTTGACGTAGAAGCGTTGCACTTTCGCCGAGAACCTTGTCAGCTTCCTTATCCGCTACCAGGACGCGTTGTTCAAGCTTGTGTATGTTGTCTGCGAGCTGATCGATCTGGAACTCGAGCGATGACTGGATCTCACTGAGCCTGGACTCGGTGGCCAGTCGTATGGCGTCGAAAGATGCTGTCTCATCGGCGAGAAAGCCTCTGATCTTGCCTTCTTCTGGGTCCAACAAATCAAAATCTGGTAAAGTAATGGGGCCTGTTTCGTCTTCGGAGAAGATGGATGGTTGTTCTGGGAGTGGTTTACGTATTGCCTGCCAGGCTTTCTTTTCATTCTGCAATCTATTCAACATTAGTATGCGTATCGTCTTAAGAATGTGTTTCAGTCCAGATCTCACCTCTTGATATTCGCCTCCAGCTGAGCCATCTTCTGGTCTAGCTCAAGATTTCGAGGGTTCGGTACCAATATTACCTTTGCTTTGGGTACATCTTCATCTCTGCTGAACCAGTCTGAAAAGTCGGATCGAGCAGTAAAATCTTTGAGGATTTGGTCTTGGATCGCACGGGCTTTCACCGAGTTAGCTTGCAGGTCACCGAGCATTGGCTTGGGTCTTGATAACTTACCGCCCAAGATAGCATTGGAATTAGGGGTTCCATGTCGAGGCTTTTCTGCGAGCGCACGCTCACCACACCACGACAAAAGTTGCTTCATTCGCCTTGGTTCTGTGAGTCCCTCGGCTTCAATATGCTTGTAAAAGTCTGAAGGATCCACCTCGCGATGCGGTATAGCCGTCTGACCGCTTTCGATTAACGAGCTGGCTCTTCGTCCACGCATGCCTAAGCTGCTCCGTCTATTGGTGTTGCCCTTCTTTCTCATCTCCTTGTTTCGATTTATGACAGGCGTGTCACTCATCGGCAGCGCAATTGTTGCCGATTGTACAGATTCATTTCGCGGTGGTGATTCTACCCACTTCCGAACTGGACGAGCCGGGCGAGATGGTGATTTTGGACGCGGCTTTTCCTCGCGAGATGCACCATTTGTCTTTGGCGCCTCTTGCTCAACCTCTACATCCACCTGAGCGGCGTGAACGGTTCCTCTTGTTGATTTCCTGTTCGATTTTCGAGGTGGCTCCTCATTCGATGCGTCTACGCTCGCCTTCCGTCTTGTTGACTTTCTGGTTGTCGGTTTTGCGGTTGTCATGCTCGCTTCCACCACATTTACCACCGGGGCATCCTCCACCGTGTCTCCATTAGGTACTGCGTTTTTAGCGGCGCGCGTCTTTGCTGTTCCACGTCCTCGTCCCGACTTCTTTGCCGGTGCTGGTGCAGGCTCTGATACTGGTACTGGTTCCTCCTCAATCGCCTCCTCTGCAGCTGGTTTACTCGTCTTTACTCGTTTTGACTTTCGCACAAACTGAAAATCGTCATCACGTTCGAAATCGGCCACAGCTATCGCCTTGTCAGCGCATAAGCCCCCGCAACGCGCCTTGTTTTGATTTGAACCTACCAGCCAGACGCTTGCTCGTTCTTCGTTCCGTCTGATTACCCATACTAATTACTTGAAGCGGGCGCCTAGTCGTCACCAGAGTAGTCATGAGTGGCACATTCGAACCCGCTTAAAAACCCGGGTGTTCGCGCGAAGGTGGGAGGTTTGTTTGGTTCGAGATTCAAGACCAAGAGTTCTTGATTAAGCTAGAGTCGCGTTGGTGAGCAGGGAGCGCGTCGCGTCGTCTTTTACAGGCCGCAGGTGGCGCAAAGAAGGGTTTAATAATTCTGCTGGCTTAGTTTGATGCAATTCGTGATGTCTTGAGGGCGCGGCGGGTTTGGTGATGGTGGTTTGCGGGTCGCGATGTGGTGTGTGGTGAACGAGGCGCATTGTCTTGTTTACATGAATGAGTGACGATTTAATCAGTATTTCGCGCTAGTCCACTTTTAGAACTCCCCTCTTTCCCACTTCATGAGTGATTGTGATTACATAAACATTCAGCCGCAACAACTGTCAAAACCAAAAACAAACTACCAAGTGGCATGAAACAAATTCTAGAGCGTGATGCTTCAACAGGATCGATGAAGGTTTCGACATTGCAAGAAGGCGGAAAAGGTATCTAGCCATGCCTAGGTAGGTATAGAGTATACAATCTCATTTGATTCTGGTAAACTGTGACTCCCAATCATTAGTCAATAAGGCAGCACGCATCAGCATACACATTCAGCATCAGACCTCAATCGAAAATCATACACAGATACACCTCACGACTGCAAACTCGAGTCATCACACGTCCCATGTTAAACTAGTAACAATCATAGCATTGCATAAACTATCATTTACCGTGTAGCTCCTTGTTGCCTAAGTTACGTCCAAACAATATTCCCAACAACCCAGTACAGTCGTCCCCAGGAATACATGTTCCTTTAAAAACGCCCCCCAGGCTAAAAGCAGTCCCGCCTGGCCAAACACCTTTTGATGTGCGTTCCGTGTACTTTGCCCCAAACTTACGTACGAACCAAGATGACAGAGCGTCCGCCATTGGTTATCTCGCCCAAGCCAAATCTCCTTCACCATGCTTTGGCTGCGACGGCGACGACCACGGCGACATTCCCTTTAAGAAGGTCGTGGACTCATCTACACGAGATGTGCCCACTAAATGTGAAAACCAGACACCGTTCTCCGTCCGGCTGTTCACTCATCGTGAATTGTTGTACAGGCCTTAAAATTCGAACCCAAGAGAAATCAACTTGGAATGCCTGGATCTCGACAGATAACAAGACCCAGAGCTCCATCTGTATATATGTGTGTAAAATTACCAGAGACCTTTCTGTCTCATTGTTGAGGAAAAAACAGGCTTTCCCCAAAGAGGGGATCAACCCTGAAAATGGATACATTTTGCATCATGCCCGATTCCTTTGAACCTTCACCGAGATTCAGGCTGGGCTGCGGGGACATCCCGTTCTATGAGAAACGCCGCTGAACACCTTGGCCAGCCATGACTTGCTGATTAGGCATGGGTGCTGCCATTCCGTAAGGGTTCATCTGGGGGTTATAAGGCTCAACCACCTGGGACATGAAAGCACCGTGAAGGCCTTGCTGCTGTGTTACAGGGCAGTCCTTGTGGGCAAGAAGGAGTGTCTTGAGATTAACAACCTCCTCCCTCAGCTGGGTGATTTGCGAAGTCAAAGCATCGTTCTCGGTGCTAAACATCTCAACCTTGGTCTGGAGATTAGCCAACCACTGCTTCTTTCGCTGACGGCATTTGAGAGCAGCAACACTGTGGATTGTGAGTTAGTGCATGAAAAGCAACATGGTCGAGTGAATGAACATACCGGTTGCGCTCAAGGAAGTTCTTTCGCTTCTCCTCATCCGTCATCTTGGTTTTCGTGCCATTCTCTTCATGCTTGTAGTCTTCCTCATCAGAATATTCATCACCATTTATCGAAGCAGCCTGTGTCTTAGACTTCTTGTTGGGAGGCGCCTTTGCGGGCGCGTCGTCCGCCTTCCTTCGGCCATTTGTGGCAGGCGGATTTCTCTTGCCCTTACCACGAGTGTTTGGCTTAGCGTGTTCACTCTCCTCGGAACCATTGCTACCCTCACTGGCTCCACGGACGGAGCCGACTGATCCGCCATTAACACTCGACATTTGTGGCGATGTGTTCATACTACGGGGATTGACGGGGGCGGGATGGGCGTGGCTGGGAGCAGCCGATGAAACAGCAAACTGATTCGTGTTTTGAGCACCGTTACGACCCTGAGCCAGCATGAAAAGACCGTTAGCAGCGTCGTTGTCGTGAGGGTCGAACGGACCCGATTTGGGCTCGGTTTTGGCGGTAATGGTGCCGTTGGGGATATCCTGAGGCTGGGAGGTGACTGAAGTAGGGGGTTGAACAGCGCCAGAGGTCTGATTTTGCGACCGTGCAGGATTGTTCTGATCCCTCTTAGAGGCAGCACTAATGGCAGTACGGTGAAAATCAAGCGTGCTTGGTGTAGCACCACCACTTGCAAGTTGATTAAAGAGAGCTTGGGAGTTGGGACTGGGGGCAGGGAACATAGAACCACTGCCACCCGGTGTTAGACCTGTTCGAAGAGACGACTCGTTTGGAGTTGGGAAACCGCCTCGAAGATGGTGAGTGTCACCGAAATAATCGTTGGCTGGTCCAGAAAGCATTGCCGGACTGAGAGGGCCTGTTCTCAAGGATCCTCCTCCCCAATTGAATGGCGTGGCGTTGCTGCCGGGCAAGAGCGATGATGGAGATGTTAACGCAGCGACGGAAGGTAGCTTTGTGCCTCCTGGTGTTTCGGGAGCACCCCCGAAGGACTGCTCAAAGGGATTGGGCTCCAGACTGAGAGATCCTCCGACTTGCGCCGCGAAGAAATCGGGCGTGTCGTTTCCTTGTTGTTGTTGTTGCTGCTGTTGTTGTTGACCGGGTCGAGGGGGAGGCGCGAGCGGTTTGGTAACTGGCTCGGCATTGGACGCAGCCTCTGGTTTCACAGGCGGGTCGTCTGCCTTGGGTTCGGTCACGATCAGAACGTCTGGGGGAGGGCTGATGTCAGTAGGACGAACTTTGATATTGATTGAAGTCGAGGACGATAAGGGCGACGATGACGATGACGAAGGAGGTGAAGGTTGACGGACGGGAAGGGAAGGCGATGACGAAGGAGGACGACTTGACAGATGGGAGGTGGAAGAAGAAGATTGATGACGACAGTGCGTCATGGCAGTAAAAGGTGAACAAGGCAGGTGGGAATGCTACGCAATAGCGACAAGGAAGAGAAAAGTAAGGATGAGATAGAGGACAAGGACAAGGTGAGGAAAGGAATGAGGACAGAAAAGAGGGAAAATGGTAGAGAGGATAGGGACTCACCCGTACGTGGAGGAGATTTGTTGGAAGACTTGGGGGACTTCGACTCAGGTCGCGCAGAAGCATCGTTCGCTGAAGTCCCCATGATGATGACGATGATGTATTATATTTTGGGGCGAAGCGGCAAGGTTAATCGAACCCAGAGTCAGAAGTGTGGGGTGTGGGTGGTAGCAAGAGTAAGGAGGTTTAGATAGTGAGTGGTGGTAGTAGAGGATAGAGAATTGAAGGAGAGTGGTGATGGAAAAAAAGACAAAAAACTCAAAATGAGGTCAGAGGCGAGGACGAAGCGGGAAAGAAGGAAGGGGAAAAAAGTAAGGGCAGCACGCAGTTACAACTGCGAGGATGCTAATAGGACGAGGCAAGCCTTACGGAGACGGGGGGCGAGTGCAGGAAACAAGTAACCACACAAGCCAGAGAAATGTGCTTGACTTTGACTCTCAAATCTGCGTTTTCCCTTTCTCTTTTGCTCACTTCCTTTTCCCGTGTTTTTTGGGCTTTTTTTTCCTGTTATTCTCCTGGCTGTATCTCTCGGCCCTGGACCAAAGCGTATCCGCGACAATGCGAGCTTTGACTCGACCAAACTCAACAATCGAGCGCCGTTACAAGAGCACAGCACGGCGCTGACACTCACGCAGAACACAAAACGTTGTTATTCGCAATGCGACTCAACAGAGACGCTGAGGAAAAGAGATCGAAGAGAATAATAGGCAAAAAACAAAAAGCAGTAGCCTTATGCGGCGGATTTGTTGCGGCTCTTGCCTACCAAAAATCGACAGGTGGTATTTTTTTTTTTCTGAGACGTCTCAAGAGAACCGACGATAAGGGCGTTTGGTTGCGGTATGCGTCGATGGACGAAGAATTGTGAAAGGATCAGGATAGAAAAGACGTCAGAGATGACGTTGTAAGCAGCGGGAGACGGCGTAGAAAAAGAAGACGGCGGCGCTGTGCTCTTGGAAAGGTCTTGTGTGGCCACCCGGAACAGACAAGGGGTGAAAACTGGGGACACTCTCCTTTGGAGGGGGGTGGTTCAATTTTTTTTTTTCTTCTTGCTTGGGGTGATGGATGGAGAGAGAGGAAGGGGGCCACTAGAGGGGTCGCTGACAAAAACCCACAGGCTACTGACAGCCTACCTAACTGAGTTGAACACTTACTGTGCGCACTGTGGACGAGGATGGCATCGTCCGATTGTCTCCCAGCTCCGGTCCAACCAGAACCTTGTAAACCGTTTGGTGCCATGAGAAAGAGGTGAGAGCGTGGTGCAAGGGCATAGAGCTCTTGGTTAGAGGCTTGTAGGACTTGGTACTAGAGCCTCGGAAAGATGTGGCCACCATTCCAGAGAGACGCACAGGCTTTTGTATTAATAAATGAAGGAAAAGAAAGAAAAAAAAAAAAACAGGGAAAGCTGGCAATTGGAAACAAGCGCCAGGCGAAGAAGCGCCAGCGAAGTGGTGAAAGTTTTAAGATTTGTATCGTGCACCCATGGATACTTACCCAGTACTGGGTCTATCTATCTGAAGATGAGAATGGAGGATTGCATTTTTCTACAGAGTATCCTACATACAGTACATGATTAATCAGTCATCGTGATCGATTCGATATCGATAACAGAAGAATTGGAGCCTTCCTTGTCCCGCGTGTTTCCAAATGATATTGTCGATCAGTTCAAACCACTGGTTGACATGTTTATTTTCGTTTGGGCCTGATGACTTGGCCATCAGCAACACGTACCTAGCTAATAGTACTGGCGTCGTTTCCTGACCGGAGCTTTTCTCCTTTTTTTTTGTGCCGTTTACCTTCTTTCCTACACCTGTCATTACTCTATCATCGCCTGTTCACCGTCATTATTATCTCAATCCTCATGCCTAATTTCCAAAGCCATCAATAATTCCTCCTTTGGTGTTCTCGTTTTAACCAGGGAAAATAAATGCCAAAAAGGGGATGAGGTTCATAAAAGAAAGAAGGACAGTAGCGGGACACTGTGTGGGACTGTATTTTTTTTCCAGGTTTCCAGGCTCCACACCACCCAAAAGAGCGACAGATGGTTGTCACGACCAATTATACAAGCCCGGAGGCAGTTCCCACTGTGAGGAAGAGTGGGCTCGGATAGCGTCATTCACGCCCCCCCTTTGGATCAAAATGCGCCGTCTCTCGTCGCGATGACGCAGACCCATCGAAGTCAACCTGGATCACCTCAAAATTCATTTTTTTTTTCCTCCTTCGTGTTTTCTTGTTGAGAGAAAAGGACAACTCGGGACGAATTATCGCCATGAATACAAATGAATGATGGTGTATGGACCTCGGCATCTTGACAATACGGTAAGGATGGATCTTATTTGGGTTTGCCAAATACAGGTAAGGTAGTTGATTGATTTCTAGCTGACAGAGCTCACCTCGAAAACACATCATCTCAGAACGTGATTCCTATTACTGTTGTTTCATGTCGCGTTATTAATCCCCCAAAGTCCTCATTGGAGGAATCAAACCAAGAGAAAAGAGAAGAAAAGGCCTTTATTCATTCTAATTGGATAATCTACAACTCAACCCAATGCGACTTTGTCTTCCATTTGATCTACGGTGCCGTTAACCACGTCAGGTTGTTCTAATACGAATCAAGTCGCTGTGGTGAAAGGATCCGCAACACCCCTTTTATTGCACAGTATGATATACTCATCAAGTTGGTTCGTCTGGGAGCAGGAGTATATGGTTGAGGATGCAAGCTCCCTTACTTTCTTTTTCCCCCCTGTGTGTATATGCAATGTTCACCGACTCTAATGGGAACGTGGTTCGCTTCACGTTTTCACGTTTTCACGTTTTCATTGTGTTTTTTTGTTTTTTAGATTGACAGGCAGGTGAGAAAAAGTGGTCAAGAAAAAAAGACTTGTAAACTCCCTGGTGCATCTTGGGAGATTAACCCCTCTTGTGGGTGGCAATCCTGATCATGAACTGCACCCTACACGTACCAACTGTACATGAGGACGTGTCCAAGTCCAGTCCAGTTCAGTCCAGGTGCCTGGGTTTGGGGAGGCTTTTTTTTTCTCGTCCCTTTTGTTATGGGAACGGCTTAGAAATGTCCTCTTCTTACAAATCCAAATTCGAGATGCAACCTCTCCCAGTCTTTGAAAAGCGCGCTAGACACAAGGGACAAGCAAGGTGCTGAACTCGGGGAAATCTTTGACGATCATGTTATTAGATCTTTCCGAGTAGTCTGTTTTTGGTAGATAGATAGATTAACAGGATCGTGGGGCATATCGATATAAAGACCGCGTGCAATAGTTGCGCGTGCGCGCTTGTGGTCAAGGTTTTGCGCCAACTTGATATCAGATCGAAGGGGTCATGTCTACTAACATGCTGATAACCCCCCATTGACACGATACATTGTCAACATGAGAGCCCCATAACCAATGTTTGATTCACATTCTTCTTCATGGCAGCAACTGCTCTTGTCAGCAAAAAATTTATAGAACAGAAAAATTGTGCCGTATAATTACGCATATTACACGTGTGAGCACACCCATGTATGGTAGTGCCTTGAGACGCGCTTCATTCTTTTGACACTGTGACGACACCCTGCGCCAGCAGAGTGCAGCTTAAGATAGAAACAAACAGCATGATTTGGAAATGACGTAGATTTCGATACGATGAACCATGAAATCAGATCTCATCCCTTGCTGCTTCATATCCCTCAGCAACAAGGGACAATAACATCAATAGTCAGGGTATCTGCATCAGCCTCTATCTTGCTCATCTTACAATTCCGTATCTTTGTAGGTAGTTGGGAGGACTCCCCCTTTCATCGACTTCTCCCATCTTGTTCTTTCGCAAAACACACGAGCAAAAACACATGCACAGACATACACACACGTGAGAGGTCTTTGCTTTGAGAGAGGAATGTTCCATGCCCCCCTTACAAACCACCTGTTTAACGTCTTGCGTCCACACACGTTCCCACTCAACCTCATACGCTAAGACATTGAATTGCATGGATAGCGCTGGCGGGGAATATTTCAGAGGAGAGGGTGGGCATTTCTTAATCCTTGGATATTGGAGGCTCAACAAACACCAGGTTATCAAAGACAGGTTTATTTTCCTTCTCCCCCCGGTCCTGAAGCCTTCCTTGGCAATGTAGGAGGATCCTGCCTTTCTCCTTTCCGTTTTGATTCCATATTGAGGCTCCATATTACGCTCATGGTGCATGAGCTTTGTTATTGTACTTGGGTCCATAGGCCTGCCACCAGTAATCTCCATACTACATACCTATACCTGGCTTAGTGTTAGATTGATATTGAGACTGACTGACGTCAAGCTGTCTCTAACCATGTTGAACGTTGAGCCGGGGCCTCCACACAATGACAGAATCAATGGATCTTGAAGAAAACCAATGCAGCAGTTAATTACTATCTCGATGTCAAAGAAAAAAAAAAGAACTATGCATTTCGGAAATGAGGCACATTGCAGAAGGTACAGTATACCTAAACAACAGTTCAACCGAATAGAGAGACGCCGGAGCAGAAATTCACGCTCACAATCCTCGAGATCGCTCGAAAGAGGGCTTGATCGAGGTCAGATTTTAAGCAAGATTTGAATCGAGATCTTCGATAAACTAGTAAAGTGATCGACACTCTGCTTCCCTTCCCGCCTTCTTGTTCCCCTTTCTCCCTCGTCTCTCTAGCATAAGCCAGTATCTGATCCTCGTCTGAGCGTTCTGTCCCCATCTTGTTGGCACGGGGTTCGTTATTCGGAAAAACAAAGTCAGTGCGTGGAGGAGGCGGGGAGAGGTTTTTTTTCGTTGTGCGTCATCACTGCGCTGTTTCTCCTTATTTTTGTGTATCTGTTGTTGTCTTACTGATGGCATTCGACTCTAGATTGATCATGATGATTGTGTTCCGCTCCAGTTTGAGGTTACCCTACACCACAATCTTGCAAATATTTCATCCTGGAATTAGCAATCTGGCAGTTCATCGTTATCCTAACTGGTGTCTGTTTCTTCGTATTTTAAATGGTGAAATGGTGAAGAAGATAAGTGGACTTGTATGCGTCTGGTCTAATTTGTCAGTGGGTAGTTTGCTGTGAAAACTAGGCAACATATTGAAGCCTCATCATATTCGCCTATTGACTTACATTCAATATGGGCCCAGATCGTATGTACTAGTCAACCTATATTACAAAGTAGCAGACCACTAGACAACGACAAGTAGCCGAATGCAAATACCCTCACAGACAGATCCGTTACTTCACTACCTCAATATCATCACAACTTCTCGCCTCTACTCTTCTCAACCCTAAACCCATGCCTGGGCGCATGCACCCTCACCGTGCCTCCCTCACCACCAACTTCAAACACAACCTCCTCCCCATCAATGCCAACCAAGACTCCCCTATCCTTCCCCGAAGCCCCCGTGTCTGTAGGCCAAACCGTAACTTCGTCTCCCTTCTTCAGACCCTTTGCATCCTTCTCGACGACGTCCTTCTCCGCATCGCTGTACGCTGACCCGAATATAGCCTTTGCTGCTTCTTCGCCGCTGATAGTCGTGGGTTTCTCGGCCTGTTTCTTTGCGGAAGACACAGCGCCTTGGAAGCGCGCAATCCATGAATAAACTCGAGGGTACATCTCGGCGGAGAACCGATCGGACGGTAAGGCTCCTGGAAGACCTGCAAGCCAATGGAAAGGCCAGATTGCTTCGATATCCGCCAGGCTGGGCTTCTCTGTCCCCAACACCCAGTTCCTACCATCTGCAAGAATCGTAGTCTCGAGTAGACTAAAAGCACGCGCCATCTCATTCACAGCATCCGGCCTCCTCGACTTCATGCCATCCGTACTTAGCGGCTTACCCAAGAAATCACCTCTATCCTTGTAGTAAGCCGGATCATTGAGCAGTGGCAGATCAAGCGGCAAAAGCTGAACAGCATTGCCAAAAAGGCCCGTATCTGTAGTCAAACTAGACAAGAGCCTCTCCAAGGCGACCTGATCGGGCGTGTCGGCGCCCAGACGGGGTACATCTGGAAAGATGGCCTCAAGCTTCGGTAGCTGTAAACGAGTGTCCAGGTAGACATCGCGACCTATACTCATGATAGGAATGCGACGGTAAGAAATGCCCAGGCGAGAAATGTCTGGCCTAGGCATAAGAGGAGGTTGAAGCTACGACTGTTAGTAAAGCAATCCATGTGAAAGAGAGAAGATACTCTCATCCAGTTCACTTACACATTGGCTGTAAGGGATGCCCCGAAGGGCAAGATACCATGTCACCCGCCTGGCATACGGTGAGTATGGATAGTGATACAGGATAATATTAGGCTGTGGCATCATGTGCAACTCGTATCGGGGTGATGGTTTGGTCTGACTTTGTTGTACAACACTGCCTCGTCAATCCGTGTAGACAATTGAGTTTTGTGATACGGAGGTTGTCAATTTCCAGATCCGACAATTTGGGCTCATCTTATTAAACCCCAATCTGCTCTACCCATGTGAGTCCTAAGCCTCGGACCCTCGGTCCATGATGCGGGGTGTCTCGGTGAGCCTTTGGACTTTGGACGGACTCATTACTCAATTTGTCTAGGTGCGACCAATAGCATGTAAGAATACTTACCATCATTGTCAAAGTCATCAAGGGTCATATCACAAACCATCAACAGCATAAATCAACATCAAATACTCGGTCGATGTCATCTGTACTTGCTTCTTTCGCATTTCTTCCTAATTGTCAACTCATTTCATGGTTACACATGCCTTGTATACTCAGATGCATCCCATATACAGCAATGATTCCAATCATGGTAGTTGACAACATCTCAACTTGCATCTCCCACTGTCGAACTTGACCATCAGTTTACTCAGTTGCTGGCACATACACTCAACTCAAGTGAGTTACCAGGCTACGCCACCCGCGCTCTCACCAGTGTCGCCAGTGTCGAGCTTCCAGTCGCCACCAGAAGCGGGCTCGACAGAAGCCTGGTTCTCCCAGTCATCGCCGCCAGCATTTTTGACCGGTTCGTTGGCGGCCAGACCACCATCGTTGTCGAACTGCTCATCGACGGGAGGCTTCTTGCATCTGACCTTGGTGTGGCCAAATTCTTGGCAGTTGCTGCACTGAACCTTACTCCCTAGTATCATGTCAGCCATGGCCAAATCATCTGCATGATGGTCGCAAACACTCACAATCCGTGGGTTCAGGGCATTCCTTGGAGAAGTGTCCAGTCTTCTCGCAGTTACGGCAGGTGACGTTGTCCATGTTGCGAGGCTTCTCACAATCACGGGCCATGTGCCCTTCGTCGCCGCAGTTTCGACAGGCTCGGCCACCGCCCTGAGGGCAATCTCTCGAGAAGTGGCCCACTAGGAGTGTCAGTAGTATACTAGAACTGATGAATTTCATACTGACTTTCGTTGCACTTGCGGCATTCAATGTTCGCCGGGTTGGGGGGTTCCTCGCAATCAGCGGCCTTGTGTCCAGACTGACTAGAATCAAGTTAATGTTGGTGCTCAGGCATATTGACCATTTGTAGACGCTAGTACTCACCCACAGTTCTTGCAGGCGAACTTGTCGACACGGGGGTCGGGGCCTAAGCCATTAGCAGCTGTTGAGAAACAAAAGTACTGGATGCTTACAATCGCGAATTCGATGGCCATCGTTACCGCAGTTGTTGCAGGTAATCTTGACTCCCTCAGCGCGCTCAGACTTTTCCTGAGTACAGTACTTGGCGGAGTGACCAAGCTCGTTGCAGTTTTGGCAAAGACTCAGGCCCTTATTTTCGACGGTGCCAGCGTCATCAAGTCGAGACAGGATCTCCTCACGATCCTTGGGCCAACCCTCGACCTCACGGGGGCGGTCAGGCTTCTCGGTGAAGCGATACGAGATGGTGTACTTCTTTCCCATGTTCCCCTGGAGATCCATGTTGGTGAAGAGCTGAAGCAAGGGCCGTTCTACAGCAATGAACCAGAGCGGAATATTCTGGTCGATCAGAGCCTCCTGGATCTCACGGTAGGTTGCTTTCCCATCAACAGCCTTGACGTATTCGTCCATAGCCTCCATGGCGTCGTCAACATCCCGTTCAGAAGCCGCCTGCTTGAGCTTGTCCCAGGCTTGCTCAGGAGTGACACTGGCGATGTGATCACGGTTGATCTTGCGAGCATTCCCACAGTCCTTGCGGAAGTGACCTGGTTTTCAGTTAGACAATGGCTTTCAAAAGTTTTTGAATGTCCTGTATTGAGGGTACCTTCTTCGCCACAGTTCTCGCAGAGCATGGGGGGTTTGTCAGGGCAGTCTTTGATCATGTGGCCAGGCTGCTTGCAGTATCGGCAAGTCATTTCCTCGGCGTTGGGGCATTCGACACGACGATGTCTATATGGAGTTAGAGTAAATGACAGTTTAAAGTATACAGACTCAATGAAAGTTGCTGTACCCAATCTCACCGCAACCGAAACATTTGTCGTTGCCCGCGTCATTTTCGGTGGCTTCGCCGCCAAAGTTGTCACTGTAGCTGGGTTAGTGAATCGATCGAGCCATGGCAACTGACTGTAAAAGGAGAGTTATATCATACTCTGCTGCATGGTTGAAGTCAATGTTTTCCTTGTTGTACCCAGAAACCCCTCCGTTGGTCCATTCACCAACATCCTGGGGCGTAGTGTTCCAATCCGACATGATGTTCGATCGGCGAGGGGAGTTCGCTAGGACGTGGTAAGCACTTCTTCTGCCAATGAAGCGATAGCTGCAACAAAAACAAGCAAGCACCGTAGGCTCTTTAAGAATGAGAGGTCGAAACAGGATGGTAAGCCAGGATGCAGTTTACTTGAGAGCATAAAGAGATGAAGAGAAGGAGAGGATGGAATATAAGTGTTAAGAAATATCCACGGGTGCACTTACCTTGTTTTGATCAACAAAGAGATGAGTTCGGCTAGGGTGATCTCAAGGGCAACGAGACCAAAGGCTTGATCAGTGGCAGAATGAGAGATGTCGAGACTACGAGATTGTATATCTCTATACTCTCGAGTGACTGAACAGATGGAGGAGATGATCGCTAAGGAGGCGTGCTCAGGATAGGTGTATGATCCTTGCGAAGATGATGTGGGAGAAGGAGAAAAACAAGGAAAGCGGGAAGGAGGAAAACACAAAACGAGGAGGGCAAGAGCACACGTAGTTGGTAGGTGAACCTAGATAGGGTTACCTCAGTAGCAGGTGCCTATATCACTGGAAATCAAGGGGACGATGGCCTTAGGCTCTCGGTAGCAAGCAGTTCAGTGGAAATGGGCCACCCCCCTGAGATTTCTTCATCTACTACCTGACACCTACTAGTAAGTATTGTTCGCTGAAATCTCCAGGTATGCCCTGTTAAGATAGAAGCGAACGGTTGGTTTCAGAATGGAATAGTGATTGCTTGACGAGTAATGAAGACGTTGGATTTCCTTATGTGTCCAGATCAAGGTTATTGGAAGACTTTATCACAGCAATAACCATAAGTGTTTGAGCATATACGCTGCATGAGAAGTTCTATTGGCCAGTGGTATGTGAAAAGACACCATCTATCTATATGTCATCTTGTTAGAAAGCCTTTGTGTGTTGCGAAATTCAAACAGAGAAGTGACAAAGAGCTTGGCTAGGATAAAGTTGGATTAGGCGCTGAGATCTGACGACGTGCGGTGGAACAGCAGCTAACAAGTGTCTCCTGTATTCCTCAGGATAGCTGAAATGAGGTGAGGATTGATAGCCAGCAGTAACTTGGTAGTCCAGATGATTGGATGTTGAGATCTCTGATGCTACTTAGCTTGCTGTAGTTTGTCTAAGTAGGTACCTACTCCGTAGCATGAGTTTCAGTAACTCATGCATACCTCAGTAGGTAGTCAAGATCGTCAGTTTAATGACGTTCAAGGAACGAGCCAACTGCAAGCTTTCAATCCTATAGATATATCATAGGTATCTCCTCGTACAACTGCACTTGTTACTTGGATTAGGTGAACTGGAGGATGTGTTCCCTCCCACTTAAAAACAACTTTCTCGTACTTGACCAAGTAACTGCCATATACCTCGCTTTACATTAGTCACAAGCAATTGAAAGCTGCGTTGGTAAACTCAGATGAATCTCGGGAACTTGGCATGTGCCTATGTGAATGTAACCGCTACTCCTTGATACAGATACACAAACAAGCAGCCCAGCCTTCAAGACCATTGTTGCAGTATCAGATCGTTTACATTGCTTCCTATACTTTGCATCAGTTGTGGATAGGTCAAGTGTGATTCAAACAACCACAACTAGGGCCTTGATTCTCATCTATAACTACCACGATCTCGTAGAACCACACCCACTCACTCACAACCAAGGCCCCTGAACCATTTGCCATTGACTCCATGGTAACTAGATCATCCCAAAAGCACACAGACCACGAGAAGAAAAATAGTTATACTCATCCCAGCAGCCAGTGGCGTGGACCAAACACGCACATCCCTGTGGAAATCCATCCAAGGCAAGCAGCGAGTCAACCAGATCACCGGGTAAGCAACAGTCATCACATACATCCAGGGGACATCACCCCACAGAAACATATGCACCTGCAGCTGTTAATGCATAGTAGCAGGAAAGCAAACTTGGACAGATGAAAGGGGCTGATCCTTGAACCTTGGCAGGGAACAAAACAGACTACTCTTAGTCAAGTTAGAAAACAAACCTATGACATGAGAGCAGTTGATCATGAACAAGAAAAAAAAAAGAGGACAGTCGAGGTCGTGAGCCTATGGTCAAGCTGTGCAAGGTAATCCTATAAAATCAACTATGCTCGGATTGGTTCGGCATACCCGCTTCTCTTACTACCTATATAGAACCATCCCGAGGAAAACCCCTCATCCGCTGAATGCCCCCGAACAGGGGCGAAAGAAAAGAAAGGGACAGTGCTTCTATTTTACATCAACAGATGGTCGTATGGTTTGACAGGTGACATTTGACTAACGAGATATCATGAATATTTTACATCTCCGGAGAAACAAGCAGCAGGACAGGGGGTTGTCATACCATCCAAGATAAACAACAAACGTTAGGCTAGAGAGACATCAGAGATAATCAAGCAACATCTGCATGCAACCGCATCGGCGAGTAAGAAGAAGCAGATAGTCATGCAGGACGTTTATTATCTAGCGTTACCCCCTTCTTTGTCATCAGCTTTCTTCTTCCTTTTCCACTGCACTCTTATCGGTTGGGTTCCTTCTAACGGAGATCCTAAGCCACATGGGATCTCCGCAAACCTCCGCAGTCGGAACCAGAGATGATAAAGTTGGGCCAGAACCCATGGAAAAGGGTAGAGGGGGTGGGATGGGGTCCCTGTCCGAGGAAAAAGCCCCGCGATCCAAGAAATGAGAAAAAGTTCGTCGTTCGAGAATTAGAATTGACACTGTATTAGAGACCATGTTTCCAACAGTATAATACTGTGTGAAGAAATACAAGCACATGCCTTCGGTTTTGCTCCCCCACCCCCCTCCATTGACTAATCCGATTTGCACCAAACGTCAGAAAGTCAGGCCGATTAAAAACTTACCCCCCCCAAGATTCAAAAAAACAGACAAATACATATTCCGACGACTTCGTCCCCAGATCCTACGAGTTTACCATCCTTCCATAGTTTCTTTTCTTGTTTGCTGCTGTTTTACATAACAACTCGTCTCTTACAATGGCGCCCGCGACCATCACCATCGACTCTAGTGACGACTTCGTCTCGTCCACCTCGCCACCCAAGCGAACCCTCCTTCTGGCTCCTCCTTCTCTCGCTGCCAACTCCTCCGCTCTATCTTCCGTCGTGTCTGAATATGACCGCTCCGTTACCGATCTTCAGATGCTGGACCGTCTCTCAGCGGGGCTGGTCCAGCTCCCGACCTCTACCTACGACCTCATTCTCATCCTTGCCGACGCCTCCTCCGTTCTAAGCGAATCGCTTGCCCACATCAACCGCGCCGTCCTCGGCCCCGTTGCCGAAGCCCTCAAGCCTGCCGGTCGTCTACAGGCTCAGAACGGAAGTAACTTGGAGGAGTCCACTCTATCTAAGGAAGCCGTTCTGGCAGGCTTGGTACCATCCCGGGGTGGATTTGAGAAGCCCGACTATGGAGACAATGAGGGTGCTGTGAGCCTCAAGTTTGGTCTTAAGAAGAAGAAGCAGAATGGATCTGTTCCCCTCTCGAATGGCGCTGTTTCCCTTAAGGCACCTCCTAAGCCTGCTGCTCCTGCAGTCCCTGCTGGTGTTGGCTTCATCGATCTGAGCGATGACCTTGACGATGACGATATCATTGACGAAGACACCCTCATGACAGAGGAGGATCTCCTACGTCCCATCAACATCCGTATGTTTACCCCGCATCCCACTAATACCCAGACAAGAACTGACCTTCTCAGCGGCCGAATGTCAGCCCAAGGCCGGCAAGCGTCGCCGTGCATGCAAGGACTGCACCTGTGGTCTTGCCGAGCGTCTAGCCAAGGAAGATACCGACAAGCGCGCCGAAGCCGACAAGAAGCTCGAGAGTGTCAAGCTTGCTACTGACGACCTAGCCGAGGTTGACTTCACCGTCCAGGGCAAGGTTGGTTCATGCGGTAACTGCTCTCTTGGCGACGCTTTCCGCTGTGATGGCTGCCCTTACATCGGTCTCCCACCTTTCAAGCCAGGCGAGGAGGTCCGAATCCTCAACAATGATATCCAGCTGTAAAACCCCACAGCTCTCCTCGAAATGGACTTTCTTCAACAACATTGGGCGTGGCACAGCAGGCGTAACTTCTTTACATTCTCATTCATGGTTTACGGAACCGGGTTGGGACTTACATCAATGGTGGGATTCGGAACAGGATATGAACAAACAACATGGACAGAGGGCTGGCAAAAAAACCGGATTGTCGAAGACGCGCTCTACATGTTTATAGATTAGGCGTTACTGGAGCTACGGGGCAGGTATAGATGATTTCTGATGAGAAAAAACCAAGACAAGACAATAATATTGACGCTATCTGCACGATTTATATAAAAGAAAAACGCCTTACACCTCTACCAATGACCAGTTCCCTCCTCTTCACATGCCGTATGTTGTCATCAAAAGCGGGAGCTCGGTAAATCCAGAAATTGATGTGTTGATGCGTATATATATGTATATAATGCTCCCTCCTAGCTAGGCATGCGGATGTCTATTGACGGCATGTCAAGGGTCCGGTTCAGCGTATTTCGTGACAAACTTTTCATGCTTGACTTCGCTGCCGCTATCGTAACGCCTGGGAAACCTTGAGCTCGTAGCAGTCGTCGGGGTCTCAGCATGTAGGTCATCCAGCTCGTTCTCGTCAAAGGCCGAAGCCTCCAAATCTCCAGGCTGAGATTTGCTGCGATAGCTGTCATTACCCATGGGCTCGTTGTGGGCCAGAGCTTGGTAGCGAGCACTCTTACGACGCTCACGCCAGATGAAGATGCCCCAGCCGATGACGGCAATGATGACAATGACAAGAACGACCTCTCCAGACTTTCGGTAGGCAGCCCACTTGGCTTCATCAAGCTGTTTCTGGTGCTCGGTGTCTGCGGATTGAGTGTGGTTCGTAGCACCACCGACGGTCGTCTCGGGGCCCTTCTCGCCGTCGATCCGGCTATCAGCAGGGTCTCCGCCAATGTTGCTGATGTCGACACGCATGAAGCGGTCCAGCATGTCGCGAGAGGCACGAGGCAGATCGAAGGGAACCATGTGGGAAGAGTTGTAGAACAGGACATATGTCAAGTTTCGGGCCTCTTGCCAGAAACCCGCAGGCTCATCCTCAAAGGTCCAGTCGCGTCGTGGGGCCCAGTTTCCAGGGGTGACTTCGAAGCCCTTGCCACCGTTCCATTCCATCTTGCTGATCAATGCCTCGGTGCCAAGGTGGTTGCAGATGAGATCCTTGTCACCAGAGAACAGCAGAACGGGGATTTGCTTCAAGATACCAGGCAGGAGCTCAACGGAGGGTTTCGAGTTCTTTGCGCTGAAGGCGGAACCAACAGCTCCATTGCACTCCGACCACCCAACAGATTTCTTATCACTGATGTGGAGAGCCTTCACGACATCTCTTCTTCGCAAGTAGGGTGTAACGTCCTTCAGATCTGGGGGCCAGTTCATGCCGCAGCTAGGGTACGTGTCGCGCAGTCGGATATCGTACATATTGATGCACGAGTCCGGACCATTGCCTTTCTTGGTGAGTCTCAAGATGGTTCCAAGAATATCCTCGCACTCGCTGTAGTCTACGCGACCAGGGTCACTGGAAGACATGCGCTCGCAAACGCGTAGTTTCTGCTTCAACTCCTGGTCCTCGTCCGAGCCCTTGGTGATCAGCCCCTGGTCCAGAGCGTATGAGACGTATGTCGGATACTGATCGCGGGGAGAGATCCATCCATTTCCAATGAGAATACCCTTTAGACTCCAGGGATCGTTTGGCTTCTTCTTGTTGCGGTCGAGGATCGCCTTTGAAATATGGGGAATGTGTTGTCCAGCGTATGATTCACCAGCAATGTAGATCTAAGTCGAGTTAGTATAAGGAATAGTATCTATGAAACAATGAGGAACACGTACGTCATCGTGGGCGTAATGGGGGAAGAGAGCGAAGAACTTTTCGAGAAACTGGACAAATTGGTTGGCCATGTCGTCGAGCTCATGGACAAAGCTATCCGTGTCCACAAAGCTGAAGCCAGTGCCGACAGGGTTGTCGACAAAGAGAAGATTTGCAAACTCGTTCCATGAGCCATTATTGAGAACCAAGTTGTCCTGGTCCTTGACTCTGTATGGGCCGACTTCCATCATTGCGCCATCCTCGGAACTGCAGCCAGGGCCACCATTTAGCCAAATGACGGTGCGCTGCTTATCGGCGACATGCTGGCTCTCGAAGTGCCAGAAGAAGAGGTTTCCGTTGTGTTCGGGCGTGATCTCGATGTGGCTATATTCGACGAAGGTGCCGTATCAGTAAGAGTCGTCGTGTTACGTTAGTCGAGAGCGCAACCTACCCAGCATGCATCTTGATATTGGGACCACCTTCGGGAAGGCCTGGCAGGTTGGAGACATAGTAGTCGGCAGCTGCCAGCGTAGGAGTTTCAGAATCAGCGAGGATCATTGCAGGCGACAAGGCCAGGAATATCAAGGCTGGCCATCGCCGGAGGCTCGATAAGAGAGCCATTGCGAGAGCCTTGCAGCAGTAAAGTCGGACACTCGATCGAAGCTATTCGTAAGCCAAAACGAGGGACAAGAGCAACGTCATGTGTAGGAATCGAAGCGAGTGCGTAAAGGGGGGAGGGACGCGAAGGATGACGAAGATTGAAGGTTTAAACAAACAAATCGAAGTAAAGAAAGGAAGTAAGAAAGGACAGCAAGATATGATGGCGAAAACCGTTGGAATGGAGGAATGTTTAAAAAGGGAAAATCCTAGGCGAAGACGGAAAGGATGACAAGGAGAAAAGGCTCCAGGTCATGGGAAGAAGCATAAGTTTAGTTTAAGTTGCCCTCCGTGTCCGGTTCCTCGCGCTTGTTGCTTAACTAAGGCAAAGGAGAGGATTCCTCATGGATGGGGATGGGGGATGGGGATGGATACTCAGTATATACATGTACTGTGCTGTATGGGAGATAAAAAGGAGAGGTGGCCGGAGTTAACTTGCCCCCCCCCACTTACAAATTCGAGACCCCGGATTGCAGATAGGATCTGATTGATGGACCGAGCCCTTCAGTGGTTTACTTGCCCCCATGTGAGGTGGTAAGGGACCTATCCGCCCCTAAGTTTTAGTGGATAGATGCGCAATCCTTTACATCCTCAGGTGCCGGTGGAATACGTACGCGGACCTTTTTTGATTGGTCAGGATGCTGAGGAAGCCCCCTATTTATGAGCACCTCTGACGCTATGGATTTTGTTCTGGCGGTGCTCATGGTTTCGAGTTGAGCATGATTTCCATGCAACGGCAAGTCCTTGTTCTGTTGAATAATAAAGTATGGTATTGAGCAAATTGAAGGTCAATCAATGAATAAATAAATCAACCAATACAATAAGAACAGGTCTCAGTATGGCTTGTCCACGTTTTCTAACGCCTCGGATTACCTGTGGCGCCTTGTTTGCCATCTCGAAGTGGTTCTGAATAACGGTTATTGATGGAATAGGTACAGTAGCCTGGGATCCGTGCGGTTTTCTGACGCCTCACTACAGGTGAGCTAAGCTAAGGTAAGGATGATACAGTACAATAAAAATCCGCGTATCTTTTAGTGGAGGCCGTTTACTCATTCGT
Organism: Fusarium dimerum; assembly: GCA_013623525.1. Classification (NCBI taxonomy): domain Eukaryota; kingdom Fungi; phylum Ascomycota; class Sordariomycetes; order Hypocreales; family Nectriaceae; genus Fusarium; species Fusarium dimerum. Next base: position 21,509 of record JABGLY010000056.1, read on the forward strand.
GTTTGCTGGTGGGTTGGTTATTGATTGATTGTCAAGAAAAGGGGAAAGTAGGTAGAGAGATTGCGCGTTCTTCCATCCGTCACAAATCGTATAAATTAGTACCTGAACTGGTTTACGTCTGAAAGGACTCCAAGTACGGTATATGTACAGTATGTGTAGAACTGGGGTATTGACTGACCTATTTATTCTACGATCTATGTTACCTAGCGTTTTGGAGATGCAAGATCCCCGAGCTCAAAAAGTTAGCCCTTAGATATATAGTAACCAATAGAAAGTTGAAACCCACATTGTCTTTAACCTAGGAATTTTCTCAAAATATCATCAATACTCCGTTGATCATAACGAACAACGACACAATCAAGGTGATTCTCACAGTCGTTCCGCCTTTCCAACTAAATTGAACGTCAAATCTAGCTCTAGTAAGTAAAGCTATTCATGCTGTGTACATCCTCCACTAACAAAAATCCAACAGCCACCCTTCATATCAGACAAAGACAATCCCTGTCTCTCACTCACTCTCGCCATGGCTGCCACAGGCAAAACCTTCATCGTCGAACATCTCGACCCAGAGCTGGGTCCCTGGTCTGAGCTTGAATACCTCGCCATCGCCTCTGAATCCAAGGACGCCGGCAGTTCCTTTGTTCTGTCCAGTTTGCCAGCCGACTTCAAGGTCCCCGAGGGTCTAGCCAGTAACTCTGCTTTCACTGCTGAACGTCGTGGCGTTGAGGAGCTCTACGCTGATAAAAAATCTCGTGTTTGTCTTCTTGATCCTGCCGCCGCCAAGGACCTGTCACCCGAGGATGGCGACACCTTTGATGCGTTTCTATTTGGTGGTATTCTAGGTGATGACCCGCCACGAGGTTTGTACCACTGGGAACCAATTATCGATGACTTGTATTTGTTGACCGGATGAATAGACCGTACCTCTGAGTTGAGGAAGAAGGGATTTGAGGGACGACGTCTCGGGCCTGTACAGATGACCACCGATACCGCAGTGCGAGTAACACGCATTGTGGTTCAAGATAAAGGTGTGCCTATACTGGGGCTACATACCATGTCCTCTTGCTTACTGATATAAACAGTACCCGTCGACAAGGTACCCTACCTGGATTACCCCGAGCTCAAGTTCAACGAGCACGAGAGCACCGAGATGCCCTTCCGTTACGTCAAGGATGACGAGGGCAAACCCATCATGCCCAAGGTATTTTACTCTAGTACAACCCTAACCAGAACGATACTAATCCAGGAACAGGGGATGGTTGACCTCATTCGAAAGGACGCCGACAAGTCTCTGGATGACCTGTTTTGAGTTGGGGGGAGACTAATTAACAAATAGCTAAACAGAATATACGGCACAGTCACTGCAATTCATGAGATAAGAAAGCTTGTGTTTCCCTCTCTGGCCGGGAAAAACACGCAGAAATGGAACAGAAAGCCAAGATTTGATAAGTCGAGGGGTTCATATCGAAGATATCGAATTCCATTCAAATGTGACTGATCACTACCGATGCTGGTTTGGGACAAGCCAGATTAAGTTATGCTGAGGAGGGTAATGGTCGGAATTGGACTTGTTGGATGTACGAAGACATGATTCCGAGTACACAAATATGTAATGTATGCGTGATCATGATGACTGTTGCTAGTCACTTGAACAAGTAGAACTCTGTGCCTCTCATGCCGGATTTGTTGTAGGAGACCATGTGGAAGTATGCATGTAACCAACTATGCATCTAACGCGACCATGGACACTTCTCACAATCCCTGACATCCCATACTACACACTACGCACTTCCGATGCACGACGCCAACCAAATCATATGCTTTGCATTAGAAGAAAGTTAAAAATAGTAGGATAATGCACCATGATACACAGAAACTGATAATGCTTCGTTACGTGTTAAGACCCAAGTTTCTCGGCCCGAAACGCTCACCATGGCGACTCCTATCTACAGCCAGTGCTCAACCAGTTTCAGAGCCGCTGCGGATCTTGTTCTGTGGCTCCGATGAATTCAGCTGTGCATCCCTCAAGGCGGTGCATGAAGAGCATTGTCGAAATAAGGGCTTGATAGAGTCTCTCGATGTTATGGTCCTTCCACCTAAACGGACTGGCCGAGGTTACAAAACTCTGCGTCAAGGTGGGCTACAGCACAACTCGACATATATCATCCGACTAACAAGTTATGCTCGTAGTTCCTTGCAAATCACTAGCTGAAGAGCTGGGTTTGGAAGTCCATCAAAGAGAGACATTTACGAAATGGGATGTAAGTCCGTCTCATGTTTCTCCGTGACATACCTATATATATATATATTTATGTACACACACACACACACACACACACACACACACACACAAACAAACATGAGACTGATGGCTCTGAAACTAGCTTCCCAACGCGACAAATCTTATAATAGCAGTCTCGTTCGGGTTATTCGTACCTCCAAGGATACTCAGGTCTGCAAAGTACGGTGGTCTCAATGTTCATCCTTCATTGTTACCTGAGTAAGTCAATTCCTCTCAAACCCCCCTTATAGTCCTCGCATCCTGATGCTCTAAAGCCTCCGTGGACCTGCGCCTATTCATCACGCTATTCTGCAAGGGCACAAATACACAGGTGTATCACTGCAGACTTTGGACGACAAAGCCTTCGATCATGGAACAATACTATCGCAGACGCCTCAGCCTGGGATACCCATCCCTCAAGGCGCCACCGTCCAGGAACTCACACGTTTACTCGCCCCTGTTGGCGCGCACATGCTCGTCCAAGGCCTGCGCGACGGCGTACACGTGCCGCCGCACAAGGACGCAGGATGGAAAGCAGAACACCTTGAGCAGCAGCGGCTGACGCACGCCCCCAAGGTTACGAAAGCCGATGGGCAGATAGACTGGATGAGATGGTCTCCAGACGAGGTGGTTCGTCGAATAAGAGTGTTGGGGTCAGTGTGGACACGGGCTGTCAACTCCAAGGGGCAGGTAAAACGACTCATTATCCAGGATGCAGAGGTGCTCCGCCGAGACACGACAGGCGGTCATGCCGTGTCATTTTTGGGAAGCTCCGAGGGAGATATTTCGTATAATAGGGAGGTCGTAGATCTTGGTGACGGCAGCTTGTTTATTCACTTTGCTAATGGTGAGGGCGTCCGAGTGAGAAAGGTCAAAGAAGAGGGCAAACCAGACAGGGATGCGGCGGTGGTGTTCAAAGCGTTCGTGTCATAGGGATGAGTTGTGCATAGCATGTAAATTAAACGATGTATATTACGCATGTCCACTGAAAGGAATACAAACCAGGTCGCCACCAAGGAAATTACTCCTTTGACCGATATTCACTTCTGCGTCAGTATCACTAGAGTACCCCAAGAGCTACACAGCCGTCTCTATACACGAGGCTTAGTATGAGATAAGACTCATCTCGACGTCGGCTCACTCATGTGTCACTCTTGATTCTCCGCGTGAGGTCAAGCCCCATACACATTATTGAAACTGTCTCACAGGAGGTTAATAGAAACTTAAGGAGACCATGGGTAAGATCAGATCTAATAACCATTATGTTTGTGTGTCGATACAAAAAGGATGGTATTTCACTTCCACCTCGTTTTGCTCCGATATCTTTTAGACAAGTTTGTGCTTGAATTTCACTCTACGTCGTCCTTCAACTTGTCCCTTATTCCTACACATCCTATCCTCATCCACCGTCTCTATCCTGATATTCTCAGAAACCCTCCAGCTATGGTCAACACCCTCTTCGCAGCCCTCCTTCACACAGGGTTTGTCACCGCCAAAAACCTACAACTCGGCACCGGCAGTTTCATCATCATCCCTATACGAACAGGCGCATGGGCGAATTCATCGCAGACCTTAACCACTTCTGTTGTGTGCACTACAGTCGTTCACACCATCAGCGAATGTCCGTCTCAATTTGAGAAATGCCCTTTCGGTTCTTTTACTACCAAGACGATTCCTTTGTACACTACTACATGTCCTGTAGCAAGCGACAAAGAGGCTACGAAGACGACAGGTATTGATATTGTTACAATTTGTCCTGGGCTGGCTTGCATCTCAACGGGCAAACCTAACGATGTACCGACAGATGGCCCAGAATGTCAAGGATACAACTGCGAAAAGAATACCGCGACAGTCAAGGACACAGTTTCTGAGTCCCCATCGGTTACTTCTGTCTGTATAGGTCAAGGATGTCCTTCTTCCATCAGCTGGCCTACAGATCTCGAGACATTCCCCACGGCTATCCCAACAGACAACATATGCACGGGCGGTGATTGTCCTGAGCCTGTCGTCACAGCAGCTGCTGAGAAGATAGATGTCAGTCTGATTGCTGTTTTGGGAGCAGTAGCTCTCCTGCTTTAGATGAGCTTTACCTCTCCAGTGCAAGACACTATGAATTTCACGTCAACTTTCTTTCTTTCTTTTTTTCTCCTTGGTTTTTCTTGTTCTTTCACGGATACTGTATTAATGGAACTCGATCATCTTGCAGGTGTTGTACAGGAGGCTTTTCATTTTGTGCCAGAGTAATGAATGACATGTGTAACCCGGGTTTGGTCTACATGGGAGAGCAGGGATTCGATGAAGTTTCACTTGTAACATAACTAGCAGTCAGGTACTAAATATGTCTTGTGCAATAATAATATATTCTTTTTCTTCATTTACTTTGCTCTCTATTTGGAGCTCCTCTAGTATCCGTAGACAAGAGACCTTTATTCAGGGGTATCAATATTTTTTTCTTCCACACACTTCAGTCCTCCCAATTTTGTCTTAGACTGGTGACAGTCTCGTACGAATCCATTCAGCCCACTTGCACAGATCCTCCATATGCTCCAATACCTTTCCAAGGTCAGCCGATGTGAGTGTCTTGCCCTTGCCCTCGGGTTTTGCATCATCTTCTCGAGGGAGCACATTCTCATCAACCACAACCACGACGCCATTCTCAATAATTTTGATCGTAATATTAGCAGTTGAATCGTGGAATGGGAAGACGATTTGGAAAAGGGGAACCGGGTGAACCCAGAGTGTGACGTCTAGGTTGAGATCTTCCATGGTGGGAGCTGGTTGGCTCTCGGCGGCTTCCCCTGGACCTTTATCGCTCATGAAATTTGATAAATCATCTTTTGCCGTCGTGCTTATCTTCACTAAAGGGGGGGCACTAGACCCTGACTTCGGCTTCGGCTGCTGCTGCTGTACATTTGTGGTACCTGAACCGAAACTATTCTCAAGAAGCGTCGAGATAAAGGCGTATTGTCGAAGCACAGGGAGCATGTCGATGAGTTGCCTAGGGTGGGAAAAAGGCAGGTCGGTAATCATCTGCGAGTAGATTGGCTTGTAGATGTAGAGAGTGTTTCTGTGAGATTTGGACGAGGGTGTCCTGGTCTTGTCGTAGACTTGCACATCACGGTGTCGCGATATGGTTCTGAGCTCACTGGGGTTCTGCGAGCTACCCGGGGTGATGGGAAAGAAGAGGCTGTCGAATGTGGGAGGATTGAATCCAAAAATAGCCGGTGCGCTCACGTTAGCGTACTGATGAAGTCGCATCCAGTCATGCTGAGGTAGAATAATGGGAGGATCGAAGGTGACAGTGAACATGACCTCGGGAACCCTGGTCATGAGGTCTACTTGCAACATATCAACACCAGCGTCCTTGTTTTCCTCAGAAGTTGGTAGGACGACATTCTCAGGTTCTTGCCAGTCGAGATTGGGGTTCTGGGGGGCTAGAGGATCCATGGAATCCAGCGGTGGCTCTGCCTTTACAACGTCTTTCGAGATCCAGTCCTCTGACACCCTCACAGGAAGATGCCCTAGGCCCGCCGTAGACGCACACCCGATCAACAGGGACCAAACCTTCTCGTGGCTTTCGGTGTATGATGCAAGCTTATCCCCAAGCGAGGGGATCAAGCGCCGTTCTTTCCAGTACTGTAGAGCTAATCCCACCCTGTCCCGTGAATGCATGACGGGGAGTCCATGCCTCGTACACATGGCAGCGACCGATAATACGCTGTCTGGTTTTTCCTTCATTTCTGGCAATTCTCGCAGCTTGGACATATCCCACTGGTAGAGTCTGTCAAGACTGACATAGATGCCCGCTAGGGCTTCGTGGCAGTCTAGCCCAGGAATGATGCTGAGTTTATCCAGTGCGGCGAGTCGTTCCAGATTGACTGCGAATTTATCCAGAGTTTTGGTGAGAGGGCTTTGGTTCGGAAGCAGCTGCAGGTCCTTGAGCAGAATCGCGCTTGCTCGGTCGACGTGCTTGGTAACTGAAGCGGAGGATTCAGGGAACGCCAGCGTGATGCTTTCTACAATATTGTTGTCCAGGACGATGTCGATCTGGATTGCTGACCCGGCTATGATAAGTGTGCGTCGCTTTCGACCGTCGGGCGTTGTGGTGTCTTCAGGGAGGCAGTCCAACCCTACACGTTGTGCTAAACGCTCCAATCCAGCTTCACTTACAAAGCCTCTCTTCTTCTGCGCATGGTTAGCAACTTCTATGAATTGTCTTTCAGCCAACTTACGTTGAGAATATCAATGATCGACTCTAGTCGTTTCAACTTGTCGTCCTCACTGGCCAGCGCATTCAGGGTGCCCAAGTTTGGGACACCAACATTATCTAGGTTCATATCGAGGGAATTGCCGATGCCGAGAGCCCCCATAGCAGCAGCCGTAGAGGGACTATCAAAATTGAGGGCACCATGGGGAGGTTGAGCCATCAAAGAAGCAGCAGGAGACTTTTTGAACTGTTGAGGTGACGATCGTGGTCCTCGAGGGGAGAGTGCGGCGTGTGCAGGATTTGAGAAGGGCGTCGATACGGGAGGAGTAGCGGCAGCGAACTGTGAGGGAGTACGCCCTTGCTGTTGGGAAGCAGCGTGCTTCATGGCCGTGGGAGTAGCCATGATCGAAGATGAAAACGATAGAGTGTATTGGGTATGCGCCGAGTTCAGTGTTTCGGTGGAGGGGCGGATGAAGAGTAGGGAATTATTCCTCTAAGTAGCATGCCCGGAGTCTCGAGCGCATGCACTGGGTATATGCAGGCCGGCTCTGGTCGAACGCATGCGATCAGATTTGATAATAGATGTCGCGTCGGCGAATGTAAAATGAACCGGTTGGGTTGGTTGTTGAAATGTGGAAGTTGAGGGTGGAAAGTCAACAAACGGTTCCTAACTACTGTAGGTACCTAGGTAGGCATGGGGGCAGCTACCGCCACATAGTGGCTCAAATGCTAGGGAATCAGCACCTAAGGTCAGGTTAGTATAGTGCTGTACAGGGTCCACCGAGTTTAACCGCCCGTTATCGCAAATAGCTTCAATCTTTATCAGTTCCAAACTGGAGAAGTATTTACACAATACCAAAGAGCGAACTAGAGAGATTACTGCGCTACATCGTTCCTCCATACCGCTCTCTTAACATCGATTGGGTTTTCCTCAACATGTCCAAAGCACCAATGCGCCGAGCTGCGCGCTCAATATCAATCACAGTATCGCCGCCTCCGGTTACCATGGCTGAACGACGGTCCATTCTCCGTGCGCTCGAGATCCGCGGGTCAGTCGAGTTTTTCAGATCCGTACCAGTAAGAGTTACCTTGGAGAGCCGATAGAAGAAGACATCGAGACTGACCTATGGCTGCTATAGAATCACGAATCGGCTTTCATATCATTGATGCGAGAACAGAACGTTGCCGCCCAACTCGTCCACGATAGTCCGTACAAGTTTGTTGTCGCATTACCGAACCAGAACCAGAAGCGTCTGCCCTACAAACCGCCTACAGACGTAGAAGAAAAGGATATAATTCCGGATCCAGCTCCTGTCGTAACATGGTTCGAGAGCATACGAGAAATGACACGATTCGTCGAATCAAAGACGCAGACCGAGATGGCCGAGAAAGAATTCAAAATCTACGTCGACCCAGCACCCGAATACAAACATCAGTCCAGCTCCGGCTCGGCACTGCACAGATCATGGCCGGACTTCTTTGACGAAAATGACACCTTTGTCTCAGCAACTTTGAAGCAATCAGTACCTAGAACCATGGCTGGAAGGGGCCTGGCTCATTGGCAACCAGATCTGGGGAGCAAGTGGGTGCCACCCTATGCCGACAGCAAGAAGATGGAGCGATTGCAGCTCCTCCGCTGGCTACCAAGCAAGTTGACGGATCCTGAGAATAAGGCAAGGCGGTTCAAGAGTGCACGTGAAAGACCGTGGGTTAAGATGTGGAGCAGAGCAAAGAAGGGCGATGCAAAAAAATGAGGTGGACGGATAGATTCCAGATTCGAGCAAGTCGGGAACGGCCGCGAAAGACGATGGGAAGTAAATTCTAGACTGAAGCAGAATCATGCCCACACGCACGCAAGCGCGCGCACACACACATATTCATCCACAAGTCGTACGTCAGCTCATCAGACTTGAGAATCCAGTGACTACAGCAGGTACTGCTCTAGTCGTACTGTACAATACCACCGCAATAGCATGCTGTGGACAAGGCACGGAGAGATGAAGAAGCAATCATGGAAGAAACTCTGACGACAGATGGCATGGTGAAGCAGAATGTCATTGGTGAGGAAGATGAAGATGAAACGAGCCCCCCCCCCCCCGACGGGTTTATTCTATGATGCAACACCATTCTGCGCAGTGTCTCGTCACTCTTGATTCTCGTCTTCTTACAGTACAGTAGCGTTTCTTGTTACTTTCCTGGAGAAAGGTCTGCCAAGGGTCAGGGGGGTGACGTTGTCTTGGCTGAGGATGGGAGGGTATTACCCGGATGCAAGATGCCGGGAAATGCTGGCATAGCGCAGCTCTCACCTTACGCAGGGTCCTCGAGAACGAAGCGGAAAGAAGGAAATGATACAAGTTGGACAAGAACAAGAGTTGAACATGGACTCAAGGCACAATGTTATGCTGGCGAGTGTGTTGTTCACTGCAAGGCCTCGGGAGGGAAAGAATCTCCCCGTCTTGATGACTGCGCCGGGAAGTGAATCTCTGATGGTGTTCCAGTGACTTGATTGATTCTTAATTTGGAGACTAAAGCGCTGCAAAAAAAGAGACCGTGATGGAGAAAGCTGCAAGGGTTGATGGATGCTTTGAATCAGGAAATTAGTGATCGACTCCACAGGCCCTCAGGCTGTTTTTCTGCTTTTTTTTTTTTGTCTCTTCTACCGAAACAACTAAAAAACACAGTTCGACAAAGCCACAATCTCACTACGTCACCAGAGAAGCAAGTCGCTCTAATTCCAGTACGTACCACTAAAATCTAGACGCTACCTTATACTGCAACAACAGAACAAGTTCCCTCCCGGTTTTTGTTTTATTCATGGACATGACTTCAATTCCACGCTTCTCATTGCCGAGCCAAGAAAACCTGACGAGTTGTTTAAAAAAAAAAAAAAAATTAGATAAAAAAATTTTATGCCGTCCCTTTCCTAGTTTGATAGCCAATAGTAACATATCACCACCCAAAAAGAGTAGAAGATCCCAAGAACAGGATCGGGGGGGTGGTCTCGTTGAGGCTATGACGTCCCAGCCAAGACGACGCTATTCTCAAGTGTTGCGCAATGATACCAACCAAGCCTCGATTTTTCTTGTAAGTGAAGGGGCACTCACGAAAAGCAAAACAAGTTATATAATACTTCAATTGTTTCCGCATACGAAAATTATTTTTTCTATTCTCATCATCCATTAATCAATCATTCAGTCGTCTATTAATCTCACTACATCTCTCTTTCCTATCCTAGCTATCCTCCTCTCCAAAGAGCCTTGGGCAAACCAATCCCCTTATATACCTTTTTTGTCACTACACCTCAAGTAACAAAACACACAACACAACATAATCACAATGGGCATTGGTCGATTCATTCACCATTTCGGAGCTTTCCTGCTCTTCGCAGCCTCCATCCTACTCCTCGTCGTCACCATCACGGCCCCCGTCGTGAACCACCTCTCCCTGCTCAAGGTCGAGGTTGAGGATGGTGCCGGGCCAGAGATTCGGTTTGGAACGTTTGGATGGTGTATCATAAGAGATGGTGCAAGGTTAGTCTAACTTTACCCTTTTCCCTCCAAAGTGTAGAACCCCAACTTACTGACTTGTTTTTTGTAGTGATGACTGCTCCAGCTCAAGAGTTGGCTACAACATCGCCAGAGTCATTGAGAGCGTCGACAGCACCTCCTTCTCTTCCTCTGCTGAGAACACTTCCAAGGCTCTCACCAACGTCATGGTCCTCCACCCCGTCGCCACGGGTCTCTGCTTCATCGCCTTCATCCTCGCCATCTTCACTGGCCGTCTCGGCTCCCTCATGGCCTCCCTCCTATCTCTCCTTTCCTTTGTCGTCACCATCATCGCTCTCGCCTGTGACTTTGCCGGTCTTCAGATCATCCGACGCCGTGTCAACCGCGCCGACAACAACAGTTCCGCCTCTTTTGGTCCCATCATCTGGCTCATGGTTGTTGCTGCTGCATTGACCCTCATGGCTACCGTCATTGTCTTCTTCACTTGCTGCTCCGGCCGCCGTCGCCGTCGTCATGAGGAGAAGAAGATGTCTTACGGGTCTCCTTCTCGCTACTAAACGGATCGGACATCAGACACGCTTTCAGTATGCTGGATAAAGATTCCTGCAGAGCATAATTGACTACTCCAAAGATTCAATCATATCGGATCCCGTTCCTATCAGACTTTTGTTTCTTATACATGTTGCACATATACATATGATAATGATATCCAGACGGTAACACGTCAGAATGTAAACGATAACGAATTAATAAAAAAAAAAACTATATAAACTAAACATCAATCTCACTCTCATTCATTACAGTGATGCATTCAGAAGGGGGTGAAAACACCTAATCAATCAACCTCGTGATGTTAACTCCATCCCATAGAGGAAGCACAAACGTCTCCAGTCGTGGGTTTGTAACACAGAGATCGTTAAACTCCCTCACAGCAACAACATCCTTTCGCTGTCCTCCCGGGGGCTCTTTGTCCCCGAGCGCTGTGTCATCAGCAACCAGTCCAGAGCGGAGGACGTTGTCGGAAACGATAAGTGCGCCAGGACGAAGCAATCTATGCGAGCTACCAGGCTGAGATCCGTCGAGCAGCTGCTTCAAGTATCCAGGGTAACCAGTCTTGTCTGCATCGATAAAGACGACATCGTAAGGGTCCTGAGGGTTGAGTTTGGGGAGTCTGTCAAGTCGGTCCTCGTTAGGAGTGTCTTTCGGGGTGATTTCCAATGGCCAAGAAAGAAGCAAAACTTACGTCTCGGCCGCAGCCCCAACGACGATATCCACGTTGCTAACATGATTTGCCTTGAAAGCCTCTCTAGCAAGTTGGGCATATTCGGCGTTATACTCTAGGCCCGTCACCAAACCATCTCTACCGACGGCGTGTGCCCAAACCAAGGCAGAGTAGCCCACGTAGACACCGATTTCAAGAACTAATCATGTCGTCAGCTCTAACTCACATCCAGCTAGTCTTTTAGACTTCAGGTACATAGATATGTATGTCTTACCTCGCTTTGCGCCAACGGACTTGGCGAGGAATATGTTAAACTGCGATTGAAAGTTGGAGCTCAGGAAATAAGAGTCCTGGCGGCTAGCTTGGATGGTAGCATTGTAGTCGAGAATATGCTTTGGTAGAGATGTAGAGTGTTTCTCAGCATATGTTGTAACGGCAAGGCCAAGTTTCGGAGTTTTGTATAAAACGGGATCGTTGTCCTTCATTTTTGGAGTTTGTCTCTTTTTTTCTTTGTCGATCACTTCTTGTTTCAGCCAATATTCTGGAGATAGTAACGTAGCTGCAGCCTTGTCTTGTTTGAGAGAGCAGAGATAACAAAGACTCGGCGATGGTCCCAGCGAGCACTCCTTGAACGAGATGAGATGAGATGAGAATAGAATAGATATCAACCCTCAGTATTTATAGAAACTGCGGCATTGTATTTACCCGGGTAACGACAGTTCTGATGTATCTACTTTGGTTATATGTGCATCTCGGAATCCGAGTTCTTGTATCACTCCAACTGCCATACAATCAAGCCGAATTGACCGCTTGGAACCAATTATTCTCCGTCTACAATGTGGGGGTTAGTAACTCCCCCTCCCCAGCTTCCCTCTCAACTCTGACGTCGAAAGGTATGTATGGGGAGAGAGCTGACGAGGCTAATGTTGAATAGTTCATGGGAGGGGGTTTTGTTTCCGATGCTCGGCCGAGATGTACCTTGATGTAAGATGTGGATGAAGTGGTGCCATGTTACGAGTATCAAATGCACGAAACACTATGACTATGGTTCCAAATGTTCACAGAAAATGGGTCGTTGTAATTGCGAAATGAATGGAATGATCTATTCAAATGCCTGTCTACTCGATTGTATCATGACTTGAACCCTCCAAAGGTCTCGACATTCACTTTCTCCCAACAGGTCTATTGTAAAAGATCGCTTTTGAAATAAGAAGAAATTAAAAAGAAAGAGAAGGGATCAGAGATAACTCTCGTCTCTACGGGACATGCCCAGAATTTTTTACTGTGTGGCTTCCTTACAGAAGAGCAGCACCAACAGCCAGGGCGAGACCGCCGAAAGACATGGCAGCGCGGCTACCGGAGCTGATGGGAACAGTCACAGGGGTCTCGGGAGACCTGTTCTCGCCCTTGTTCTCTCCGGGAGAGATGACGGGGACTTCAGGCTTGGCCTCGGGCTTAAACTCAGGGACCGGAGGGGGGGCGGGAGCAGGCTCGGGCTTAGGCTCGGGAGCAGGTGCGGGCTCTGGCTTCACCTCTGGCTTCACCTCTGGCTTCACCTCGGGAGCGGGAGCAGGCTGAGGTCTGAGCTCCTGCTTCACCTCAGGCGCAGGCGCAGGCGCAGTGACAGGTTCGTACTTGACTTCTGGCTTGGGCTCAGGGACAGGCTGGGGCTCGGGCTTCACCTCGGGTGCAGGCGCAGGGGCAGGCTTAATAACAGGCTCGAGCTTGATCTCGGGCTTCTCAATCACGGGAGCCTCAGACTTGGTGACAGGGGCAGCAGAAGAAACAGCCTCACAGAGCTTCTCCTTGCAGACTTCCTTGGTTGGCTGAGGCTCAGGGGCAGCGGTAGTAGTAGGCTCGGCCGAGGAACCACATTCAATCTTCTTGCAGTATTCCGTAGAGGTAGAGGTCACAGTAGGCTGAGCAGAAGAAGAGGAGCTGGTGCAGTCGGTGCTGGTATAAGTCTTGGTTTCGACGGTGGTCTTGGTCTCAGTCTTAGGCTCATATTTTGTGTACTGGGCCGTCTTTGGCTCATACGTCTTATGCTCGATCGTCTTGGGTTCATACTTCTTGTACACAACCGTCTTAGTCTCATGCTTCTTGTACACAAGTGTCTTGGTCTCGTGCTTGTAGGTGCTGGTAGGTTCGCTGGTGGAAGTTTTCTTGGAAGCGTATGGGCAGCTATCACCAGGGTACTGCAAGTGGTTCTTGCAGTGCCAGCAACCAGGCTGAGCCCATTGACCACCGCACTTGCAGCAGGGCTTGCGGGGGCATCCACCACGAGAGCATCCAGAGGTGGTAGGCCTGGCCGATCTGGTGTGGGTAGGGATGGGGCGGATATCCTCATCCTCAGGGACCCTGTCGTGGTAGTGATAGTAGTGCTCGGGCTTATGGTAGTAGGCACCATCGCGGAAGACAGGGCTGTCGGAGTGCTTGTGACCGTGGTTACCGTTGTGCTTCACCTCGTGGGTGTGGTGCTCGTTGTGGTGCTCTCGGTGAGCCTCGCGGTGGCCCTCTCGTTGACCCTCACGATGACCTTCGCGGTAGGCCTCACGCTCATGCTCGCGGTCATAGTCATTGTAATGGTCACGGTCACTATGGCGAGAGGAGGAGCTGTTTCTGTTCTTGTTCTTGCGTCCGTTCTTTTCCTCTCTGTTCTCGTAGTCATCGTAGTTGTCCTTACGACCATTGTTTCGGCTGTTGCTCTTGTCGCCGTCATTATCACCGTTACGGGTGACCTCAACAGGGCGAATATTGACATCCTTGAGCAAGTCATTGGCCAACCTGACGTGAGCATCCGTGATCACAACGCTTCGGTCCGAGCCGGTATTGATGTCTGTGTTGGCCTCGGCCTTGGTGTCAGTTGTGCCGGCGCTGGTGCCGGCGTTGGAAGTTGTAGCGTTGACGATGCTCCTGGCCTCAACACCGCGCTTCTCAAACTTGACAGCCCCGTCCTTGTCCTTGTCCTTGTCATTTTCCTCCTTCTGCTTGATGGATTCCTCATACTTGTGAATGTCGACCTTGAACTGGGGGACGACGGCGACAGGGTCACCATCCTCATCTACGATCAGCTTATAGAGAGGGATGCTGGTGTACTCCTGTTTAGATGACGAAAGGGAGTAGCCCTTTACCTTTTTGACATTTTTCTCCTCCTCCTCTTTCTCCTCTTCCTCTTCCTTTTCCTCGTCAGTCTTGGGAATAGTCTCCTCCTCCTCTTCTGGCTTGGCCTTAGGAAAGGAATCATCTTCGTCCTTCTCCTGGAACCGAGAAGGGGTGAAGACACCGACTGGCTTCTCTCCCTCTGGCTCATACTCGGACTCGGGTTTCTGATCCTCCTCGGGCTCATAATTGGGGTAAGACTCGTCCCCCTTCTCGTCGTACTGGGGATAGGGATCATCGTCCTTCTCATTGACCTTGCGCCAATAACGGTACTTCTTTACCTTGTACTTGGGGTAAGGGTCATTCTCATCATCCTCATCCTCCTCGTACTTGTACTTGTACGAGTTGTACTTCTTGGCACGGTACTCGCGGCCAGAGTCCTCCTCTTCCTCGTCCTTGCCATACGACTCGTCATCCTTGTCGTAAGATTCGTCGTCCTTCTCCTCGTCGTACTTGCCATAGTAACCCTGGTAGGATTCCTCGGCGACGGCCTTGGAGGGGGATGCCCGCAAGCTCTTGATGAGCTCTGGCTCTCCATACTGAGGCACCTCGTGATACCTAGGACGGACAGCCTGGGTGATGCCGTTGAGAGCGGCCAGGGTGGCCAACACGCTGTAGCGCATGGTGGAATGAAAGTAAGAAAAACAAAGTGTGGTAACGAATGACTAGAAATGGATGAGAACTATCTCTGCTCTTACTGTAAAGCGAGGGCGCTGCGAGCTGAGGATCATGTTAGCCGTTCCTAAGCAGCGTTTTATAATCGTCTTCATCAGTACGGTTGAGCAGGTTTCTTTCTTAGTATGCTTTGTGAGTGCGTTTAACTCAATGCCTCTTCTTGCACTTACTGCGATGTTGCATATGTTGAGTGAAGTTAAAAACATGACATGACATCTGGTATCTTTGATCCATCACGACTTTCGGCCCAGACCGCCTTGTTTGGCGTATAAGACGTCGCCACTTCACACAAAACACTGCTCTTGGATTCCAACATCATGTTATTCATGGGGATCTGATCAAAGCATATGCGACTTACACGATGCACTTGCATCGTGCCATGGCCGCAGAGCCGCCGCACAAGCGAGCTTCCCCTCACTGCACATGAGCAAGAATCGAAGCCAGAGGGGCATGGCGAGGCACAGCGAGACACGTAAAAGCATGATTGTTGAGAAAAGAGGGGTGTTGTTGTTGTTGTTGTTGTTGTTGTCCAAATCCAATTGTTGTTTTTCGATACTACCGCTCAACGACCAGATTGGTTGCCACCATAGAGTCGCGTAACAGATAATGCTCGCTATTAATATGCACATACTCAATCCTATTCTGTAGTTTTTGTTACACCACCATCCTCTCGACCGAATACTGAAGCAGCCCAACGCCCCTTTACGCCAACAGAACAAGTCGGATATGCGAGCATAGAGCCGCTATTCCTCGGGAATACCAGAAAAGAGACCGAATCGCATACGATGGCTCTGTTGGATATGTTAGCACCCTGACAACCACCATAAAAACAAACAAAACAACCAATGAAGCCTAGAATCAAAGTTCGGCCGGCGTGATCATGACAATATAGAGCCGAGCAACGTGGCCACATCAAGTCGATCAACTGGATTCCCCAGGGATAGATAGAACTTACAAATGGTAGCTTTGGGATAACGACGGCCAAGACAGCAAGGAAATTGATGCTAAAATAAGCCAGGTCGTAATGAGTGTAATGAGTGCTTAGGAGAAACAGCGTGATGGGAACGCTGAGGAGAAACTTTTTAGTCGGCGTGTACTGAGCGCCATTGTCGATCTGCTCCCACATGTTGAGGTTATCGAAGGCTCCGCTGTTGAAGTCGAAGGGAACGCCACGGACATGGTGGAACATGAGGTATGATCCAAACATGTATGTCATATTGGTGAGAGTCCACGAAGTCTCTTGGGAGACTCCAGGAATAACATCGTAGAAGACCTTGAGGCAGGCAATCAAGACAATGTGAATGCCCCAGGCTCCTGCATAGGAAAAGCAGCGTCAGTATACATTTGCAAAGTGACAAGAGAAGAAGAGCTCTGCAAGATCAGTGTCAAGTGAACAAGGGCATGTTCGTACCTTTGGCATTGGTCCAGTTGGCATTGAGATTAGGGAGAGCAGCCTGGTCACTGATCTGCTCTAGGGTCTCTGGGGGTTCGTGGTACACCTGGAGGATACTGCTAGATCTCCTCCTCCGAGCACCGGCGTCGTTGCTAGAGTTTCGGTCCGGCATATTGAGATAAATGCTGCCTCGGCGCGGAGGTTTAGTACCCGCGTCGTAGGAGACGGTGCGCTGTAGCAGGATTGGGGAAGACAGTTTGGCGGTATTGACGGGGTGAGGACGCGGAGCGTGATCGGCTGACCTGAGGCGTCGGGACTCGGAGGTCAAAAGGGTTCAGGATCGGCGAGCGGCGTCCCTGGAAAGGAGAAGGGGAGAAAAGTGCAGGGAGCTATCTCGGTGGTTATGATGTCGGAGGTTGATTGAGCAATGTCGATAGACGAGAGGAAGAAGCAAGTCGACGAGCTGCAGATGCTCCTCGTAATGATGTCACGAAAGATAAATTCGGGGATGAAGAAGATGCGGGCGTTGCAAGGGCGTGGAGAGGAAGACACGGAAGCCGGCGAAAAGCAAAGTGGCGATAGGTAGATATAAAAGGACGATAGTCGAGATGGACCGAAGTCGTGAATGAGTGGGTTTCGGAGAACCAAGTAAGATGGATAGATGAATAGAAAAAACGTGAATGATGAATTGCTACTACAGAATGAGAACTGGCCCCGTGGTTAAGGGAAAGAGTACAAGTATGCAACTAAGAGATGGGAAGGGGAAGAGAAAAAGGATGAGATGGGCAATGGGAGATGGGAGACGGGAGACGGGGAGGGGATTCCGAACGGAAGATTTCAAGGTCCCCGAAAAAAAGACCAAGAGGCAATGAGCATGCAGCTAGAGCGAACGATTTGTCGAAAGGGGACACGCAATGCACGACCCAGCTGGATGTAGAAACGAGCCCCAAAACGCCGGTACAGCACTACGGTGGGCAGGCTCGCTGGAACTTGTACTGTCGGGGTACTGTGGCCTGTGGCTTGTGGCCTGTAGGCTGTAGGTTGTAGGTGGTACTGTATTAACTTGATGCTAATTGTAGCCTCCTGCCCCAGAATTATTTGCATTGAGAGTGGGGGGGTTTAGGTGAAGGACTGGAACTTCCATTGTTAGTGCTGAGGCAATCAACAGCCAGGTTACGGGCTAACCATGGCCTCAACAAGATGTCCCTGATTGGTTGGGTTTGGAGCTGCTGTGGATTCAGGCGGTGCTGACGGTCCCAGATCCAGGGGACCATCAAGGGGAAATAAGTTGCTTCAGGGGGGTGGGTTTCTGTTATCAACGACGGAGTGTTTCTGGGATGAGTTACGAGTTGTAACTTGAGGCTTGTAGATGGGCAACTGGATATCGCTTTTATTGAATTATTTACTCCTATGTACTTTCCAAGCTTGGGGAGGAATGCATCGGGCACTGATTGATAAAAGCTTGACATTGATTTGCCACTGTCCGGTACCTAGAAGAGGACTTAGTCAAACTGGTAGCAACCTCGTATGGCCGCAACATATCTCGGCTGTATGGTCCGTTCATGAACTCCATGTAAAAGGGGGGCATCTAAACGACTAGGCGGGCAGTCTCGAATCTCACTCCAGTCACAGATAGAGTGCTGTATCTGACATGGGAACTGGTAACGAAAGAACGGTGAATCTTTTCCTTCCGTACAAGGGACAAGTCTATCTGTCGATTTCCATGTGATTTCTTGGTTACTGGGATTGGAATGCTGTTGGGACAAGTTTAATCCAGGTATATACACACACAGTACACACCAATAGAGCAGAAAAGAAAAGGAAGCAGTGCCAGATCTGGACTACCGGGATAATGCTTAGACTCATGGATGACAGTCGACAACCCTTCCCATCAGCTCGACCCCTCCAACTCGGACAAACACAAAGGAAACAACTTCGTCAAGCAAACAGCGTGGCACCATTTGGACAAAGCTCCTGCTTGTGTCAGCTGGTAAACGAATAATAAGTAGTTTGCAACTATTGGTATGAACCAAATCAACAGTCCACGTCAACCCGCCCTTTGGACCCCTTTGACAAATGAGTCAAGGTCCCTGGAAAGACACCTGACAACTCGCCCCCCGCGGGCTTCCATTTTGGCGTGTACTTTTCACAAGATCTCGTGTGGCACGTGTCTGCTCTGGAATATCGGCTGACGTCGAACGTCTGTCGGAGCATCGATGATTGAGGTTTAGCTAAAAGGACACAGCCTTCTAAGCAGGGGTGCGGCACCTGGCATATTTACTAATGGCTTGTACATGTAATATTCAACAGACGGGGAGCCTACAGGGTAAGTAGGCTCCGGTTAATCGCCGGAGATAGAAACCACCCCCTGGCATCATTGAAATTGTATCCCTATTCCTGGAAGGATGCAGCCAATTAAATGTGCAGCACTTGAACTCCCTTCGATCCCTAATTGGCCACTTAGTGATTTTTTTACGGTACAGGGAAGAATTCATCAACTTTTGAATATCATCACGACTTTCAATCTGTTGGCATCCTGCAAAGATTAACAACCTGAGCTATTTCATTGGAGTCTCTTCATCACTCACCCTCCGGAAGAACTTGCACCTTCTTTTCTTTTTATTGGAGCTGGGAGACTCATCACTTTCCATTATCTCTCAATTTGAACCGGATCCTCGTAACCGTTCCTCCTGAATCACGGTCATCTTGTTCTCTATTCACAGATTGAAACACCATTGTTTGGCTCTTGCAATCAATTTCTGTTAAACGGAACTTTTCTATTCATTCGTTTCATCTCCAGATCATGTTAATGTTAACTCTGATCAGATTGGATTAAACAAACAAAAAACAGAAGGTATCATCGTTGGTCACATTGAAGCTCTAGGGTGAGCACATTGCATCCAAAAGGCACAGATTTTCATCTTGAAGCATTCTCAAAAGACGCCACGCACAAAGTTTCAAAAGTCTTCACATTAAGGTTTGTCATTCGACATCTTTCATCAGAATATGGCTGCCGAAGAATTCGACCCTGGTGAGGTCATCAGTATCCTCTCGAGTGATGATGAAGCCGCTCCTGTCAGCAAGAAGAGACAGTTTGAAGATGCCTCTGACTCTGGTTCACCCACCATTAACGAGTCATCGCCAACACACACTGCCAAGCGGATGAAGACAGCTGAACCATCGGCATCACAAAATCATCCCATGGAGGCGCCCAGTGAAAGTGCCGACGAGGGCGAGATACCAGATGAACCGCAAGCTACAACAGCTCGCAGCTCAGCCAATCCATCATCGTCCAGTTCAGATCGGACAGGAAGCGACCTACGATCAAGCGAGATTGTGTCAAGGGGAGCAGACATCACTTTTCAGCAAGGCGACCTCGAGTTCAAACTCCCTAGTTTTTCAGAGAAAAGAGATGGCTCCTGGCTCGATCGCTTCAATGAGTGGGTTCGCGCCTTCGAAGCACTAAACGTGAACATCACCCACAGCATCACTCCAGCAGTTGCACAGTCTGCTTACGCTCACTACATCGACAACTACTCAGGGTTGAAGCCTAAGAAGCGACGGAGTGCTAAGCAAGCTGCCACAGAAATCGAAAGCACTGGTGACTTAGCTGCACTCTTGCAAAGCCTACGGCCGCTGGGACCTGCACCCAAGCAGCAACATAACCCAACCCACAAGGCAAAGGGCTCGCGCACTTCAAGTGTTACCGAGAATGATTCGGCCAGGGGAGCAGACGAGCAGGCTTCGGAGAGCGAGGCTGAATTTGAACCAACATGGGGCGAGAATAAAGCTTCAAAAGAAGCATCTGCAAACGGGGTGCATTCTGCAACAGAGCAGGTCGCCATTGCAACAGATAGGAATGTTCCGACAGGTTCAGATGCGTTGGAACAGCAGCGCAGGTATTTCCCATCTGCCAGTGATCCCACCCAGATGTGTCTACTCTGCGGCCGCGATACACACCTGGCAACCAGCTGCCCGACTCTGATCTGCTCATTCTGCGACAGTCCGGAACATTCCAAACTCTGCTGCCCTCGCCGGGAGAGGTGCCACAAATGTCGTCAAATGGGTCACCAAGCTGCTCAATGTACAGAAAAGCTAGCTCTAACGAAAGAGGAGGGCCTTGCTTGCAGTGTGTGTGACGCGTCGGATCATCTTGAGAAGGATTGCACACAAGTATGGCGATCCTTTCACCCTGAGGAGGGGATGATCAAGAAGGTCAGCTTCTTGCCTGCATCTTGCTCCTTGTGCGGAAGCAGCACGCACTATTCAGCCGACTGCAACAGCCGTCGAGGTGACGCACCAAACCCGACATGGTCACTCAAGAACGCCGGACAATATGTGGATGCTGACTGCGAAGTGATGACCATCGAGGAGGCTGCAGGGCAACTCCAAGGCATAAAACCAGCACGTCAACCAGAGCTCCAAATTCGGGGACATGCGTCGCGGACCAACAATGTCCATTATTCGAGCGACGACTCAGACGTGGAATTCCTGGGCAACAAGCCCATTAGAAAACCTGCACCGCTTGGCCAGATCCGGATGGCCAGCAATATCCAGATGCCGGCAAGTGCAGCTGCTCGCGGTGGACGACCGCCCAGGGGTGGCAAGCAGAACGCCAACTCAGTACAGCCGCCTCTACCCCCAGGACCCCCTCCATCACGCCCACCCTCGAACCGACGCCCTCCACCTCCAAGCACGTCAGGCTTCGGAGGCCACTCATTGCCCTCCAAACCTCCCGCAAAGGACTTTAGAAACATGCCTCCACCTGCACAACTGCAGGGTCCGCGTGGGAGTGCGCAGAACAACAACGCGTCTTGGAACTCGAACAACAGAGGAGGGCAGCGAGGAGGAGGTCGGGGTGGACGAGGTGGGAGAGGG
>JABGLY010000057.1:0-33460 GCA_013623525.1 Fusarium dimerum
GATGCAGCCATGGTCCAGGCTTCTGTGATTTCTCTTAGACAAGGAGTTTATGGCTTCCTCCCGTAAATAGAGTAACTATACCCTAGTTAGCACCTCATCAACAGGAATCTCATCAATACTCACATGGGCCAATACGCATGAATCCTCTTATCACCCATCGCCTTCCTCACATCTGTCAAGAACACAGTAGCGTCCTCAATAGTCCATCCATGTGCTCTTGTCAACGCTGCCATAGTAATCGCCTCTAGACCACTTGAGAAATTCTCATAACACCAGGCCCCAAGCTCTTTGTAGTGCTTGTCTTTGGGCCATGTGTTTGTTGGCCATCGAAACCTCTCGATCTTGACTTCAACGAAGCCAACTTCCTTCATCACATCCACTAGAGCTGGGATATCGATGTATGGTCGACCGAACTTTTCCGATGCCTCCTGAAGAAGGGCAAGACATTTGAGTAATGTGCTACCAGGTTTGATTGTGCCGTCGTCGGACTTGATGGTGAGGTCAGCTTCCTGCAACTCGAGATAACCGCCCGTCTTGAGGTGTCTAAGGCTGGCTGTCAGATACTGAACAGCAAGTTCCAAGTGAATGTAAAAACTAGACGCACTTGAAAGACTGTGTCAAGTATTTCTTCCAGTCGCTAATACTAGAAGTCATGAAGCGACTATGGATGTAGTCAAATGGCTTGGCATATGTCCATTCATCCTCCACATCGTCAATCTCAAAACTCAGGTTTGGGGGTATACTAGATAATGTCTTGTCAGTAATATGCACAATGCTCGCCAAGAAGACTTACAAACTCGGTTGAATAGGAGACAGATCGACACCGATTACCTAGATTGTCAGTTGTATCACAGAAAGAAATTGGTGAAATAAAAACCCGCGTTTTACATACAGATGCTTCAGGATGCTCGTCCGCATAATCCAATGCCCAAATTCCTGTCCCCGTACCCAAGTCCAGGACATTCTCGATCTTCGTGTCTGGGAGGCAGGGCGGAGCAAGACCAAGTTTGCCATGAAAAGTGAGTATGAATAAATTGTGCTGTAGGTCTATTGAAATAATAGCAGTCAGCAATCATAGCCCAGAGGAGTAGTATGGTCAAGCCATACCTAGTCTTTCCTTCTCCCTCTCATCATTAGGCAAAGCATATTCTAGAATTATCAAGTTAGAGAATTCCGGGTAGTACAGCAGCGACAACCTACTTCCATCCTTGTATGCATGATACGTTCTGCCATTCTCGCGACGGTAGTCGAAAATAGAGTTTGACACGCTCGCCGTAGAAGATTCAGCATCCTGATAAACAGTGAGCATTAGCTATTCTTGACGTCTCAAACATCATACGATCACCTTACCTCACCCAGCGAAGACTCGTTGTCCTCCTATATCGGCAGCATTGAGCTTCAAAGAACGTTTCCTCATGGCTCCAAGAGTACTCACGTGCTCATCTGGCGCTATCACAGTCTCCTGTATTGTTTCGGACATGTTTATCAACGCTCTAGCATCCACACCTAGGCAGTTGTAATCCGCTGAGGTATTTAGGGTCACGGCCCCTCATTTGATCAGGCAAGTTGAGAACGAACTAACTCTAAGCGAGATTTCCAAAGGTTACATTGCAAGTTGTATGGTCTAGATGCATACTGAAACATGATTGTGGTTGTGGTTAGAGAGAGCTTGACAACCAACACAACACTTGTCACTCAGTTGTACTTAAACCGTTGCAATAGGCCCACTTGACCAGGGGTTACCCCATTGAATGGAACCATGATGATAATCGTGGGGTGGGAGGTATCGTACAGCTCCCTACTGATGTATAATGCATTTGGGTTACTCTTTGTTCCCCTAATCCTTAACACTGTCCCGATCAGCCCTACATAGAAAATTCTCCCAGAGTCCATTGAGTATTTGAGCCTAAACGAACAGTCCCCATTCCATGCAAAAACGTCATCGTTTGTAAGAGTAGAACGTCCCTTAGCAGATGACTACCACTGTTGCCCTTGATGAGGAACCCCCACGATGTCAGTGAATGGGTCATCGTCCGGCCCACGAGGAAGCAGCTCTGCCCCCCTGCTGATAGTGCCATGAATCTCCTCACCATAAAACTTTTCGATCATATGGAGTGTCAGATCCATTCCCGCCGTCACCTGCCAAGGTCAGTACACGATTTATCTCTGTAAGATATACCCAATGGAACCTACACCTGATGATGACCAGACATTTCCATCACGAACATATCGCGCCGGAGCAACCCAGGTGACGTTATTCCCATGAGCCGTCACCAAATTCCAAGCCGCTTTATTTGTCGTTGCTCGTCTGTTATCGAATAAACCCGCACGAGCAGCGAAGAGGGCACCTGTGCAAATAGTGACAAAGTGACGGACTTTTGGAAACATTTTTACAAGATACTCGTCGATATACAACGTTTCTGGGTTACGAGCAACGGCGCCGCCAGGCACAACGATGACATCAAGGTCGACATCATCATCAAATGTAGCCTGGCCGACGATCTCAGGCTGGTATGTCGAGTTGTAGCGATTCCCAAGTGGTGGAGTTATAACGACATTGTCTGAAGTAGGTGTAATGATGCGCACGTTGAGATGGAAGTTGCCCGCAACAAAGTAGAGAAGTTCAACGGGACCATAGACGTCGAGAAGATCTACACCAGGGTAGGCAAGAATGCCCCAGTTAACCACCGGTCGCTCTGAGGCGGTAATCGCTGTTGTAATGGTTGCAGCGACCAACAAGTGCTTAAGTTGCATGGTGAAGACAGAGAGGAGCAGACTCTCAACAAAGTGACTAACATAGTATAGAGAAGGCTGTAGGTGGACAGCCTGTTGGAATTGCCATCAAAGGGGCGACAGCAAGCAATAAATACTCTTCATATCACCACAAGCGGTTACCCTAGGCTATGCTCAAGAGACAGGGCAATGCTGCCTGGTTTTCCAGTGTATGCCTGAGTACTTTGAGCTAAGCTGCGGCATGATATTTGCGCAAGTTCTTTCTACATTGATTGGTTCCCGTCTACTTTAAGGGAATGTCGTCTAAATAAGTTGGCCACGCACGCCTTTCACCCGTCCACTCAATACAGTATCCATGGAGACACATGGTCCGATATAGATTGTTCCTATCATGGTATTGGGCGTCGTAATGACGGTGACATGAGGCTTGATACTATACTTGGCTTGTCATTCTGGAAGGGCGCGCGGCATGGTGCACCTATCTGTGTGCTGCAAGGGTGGATTGATAAGCCAACGAGAACTGATGAGTTCGGTGGAGGAAGGTGGCCGGGATTTAAATGCAGACAAACCTTTACACTTTTAGGTGAGTCAACGCAAAAGTCTCCGAGCGTGTGGTGATCAACATTACTGCAGCTTCGGGTCGTTGTTCTGATTCATTGCCATGGTTATCAAATGCTGACTCTGTATCTTTGACCACCACAACCTGGTTAAGTTGTTTTGAGTCAAACAGGATGAGCAACAAGAAAACATCCTGTAGGATGTCTATTTGTAGAAGTAAGATGGTTTTGTGCTTTGGAGCAGAGAATATGAGCGGGTGTAGTAGGATTAGATATTAGATCCGATTACCCCGAGACTAGCAAATATAGTATGTAAAACTGCCACTAATTGTCACATACGACCATACCCACTGGAGAACTCGGGATCCCGTCAAGTTCTTGTCTTCTGTCCAAGGATGACCACTTCCCGCGTCCAGTGTCTCCAAAATCGGAGATCTGGGGCTTCCATTTTGGAGACACTTGAACAAGAGCGCTGGCTAATAAGAGGCGGAAATAACTACATTATCGACCGCGTAATATTACAGTAACTATATCAAGAGTTAGATAAAAGAGAATTAAAGATAAAAATATCTAAATTATATAAAACTAGTAAAAGAATTTAGCAAATCCTCTTATATTTAAATTCTAGTAGTTTTATGGTAACTACGAGGCGATAAGATTTAGGAGCAGATAAGAAGATATTACTAAGATATTCTTAGACTATTCCGAAAATCGGATGCACTTCGCTCGACCGTTCCTTCTCCGTTTATAGAGCGCTTGGACCGTTTCTGATCCCTTAAACGGTTTCTATGTTCGAGGCGGAGTTACTAGAAACACGCCCCCACCACCTCGTGATTGCTTTCCACCTGACGCATGAGGGCGGGTGCTAAGCTACTAATATTAATGACTGTTGTTAAATTTCGTAGTGTCTTGATTACTTGTCTCTCAGCCAAAGTCGAGCAAGTAGCTTGTTGGTCAGCACGCGCATTGACCACTTGTAAGGACGCGGAAACAATTATGGTCGCACTGCGTTGTTCTTAGCTTCCAGATATGGGTACAACAGCCTCCCTCCCAACTTGTGTAGCTTGCCAATGGTTGGATAAGCCGTGGGCCAATCGTTTCTGGAGGTTTAGCGTGCTTTGACACGCTATTGCGCGTATCGCCGACGATTGACACGCATTGCTTCAAGAGCAAGCGAGATGGTGACCCGCATGAGCAATCGGGTGATAATAATTAGCCCCACCTAGGACACCGTGATGGGATTCACGTTGGCGTAAACGGGACACTTTGATGCGCGCGTCAAGGACCACAAACGTACAGTAACATCAAGTCGAGACTATTTTTAGATTGCTTTACTCGGCAGCTGACAAAACGCGACCCCGTTCTTGATACTGTGCGGGCAATGTGCCGGCTACGGGAATTATAACAGGCAATTGACACTACGTTGCAGGTGCTTGGTGGGCGTTGGTTCAAACAGCGTGAATCAATGCTATCAGATCCCTCGAATACGCGCCGTTCAGATCTGTAGGGGGTGTTTGCGCTAAACGCAGTACGCTCATTGGTCCTCGTTGACCCTTACCTTTTTGGAGTGCCATCTCGTAGCTTCGCTCTCTAAGGATGGGAAGTACGGCTGCAGCTACGGGAAAAGCCCCGGGATCTTCCCCCCGGCGGGGGTTGTGGGGGGTGTTACCATCGATCTCTCAAATACCGTCTTGTGGCCGCCTGCGCACATATCGATCTTTCACTCTTCGCGTCCCTTTGACTATTTTCTGTCTCATTCTTGTGTCTCTCTCATCAATACAGGTTAGTGACGGCGTCAGTATCTACAAGTCGGAGGGAAGCCCGTGTGTCGTGGTATTTGCCTCTACCTTATACTTTTGTCTAACTGCGCAGTATGCTACCAGTATGCTAGTAGTACCCAATAGAACATGGAGCGCAGAAAGTCCGCACGTAAGGTCTCATCTTATCATCTATCCGCAATCCTTGGTATAACTTACCCTTGTCTTAACAGCTACACCTGAAAATTACGCCCGAGCAATCATCTCGCTGTCAAGGAGATATTCGAGCACCTCTGCTTTCCCAGGAAACAATTATGTCGACATTGGAGAATGGTTGCTACAAGACCGTACTCTTCTCAACTCGGCGAAACCAGAAGAAGAGGTCAACATTTTCGCTTCCAGGTCCGAACAACCTCACGATTTAGTTGTGGTAT
The DNA here is from genome assembly GCA_013623525.1 of Fusarium dimerum. Lineage (NCBI taxonomy): Eukaryota > Fungi > Ascomycota > Sordariomycetes > Hypocreales > Nectriaceae > Fusarium > Fusarium dimerum. The sequence continues at coordinate 5,482 of JABGLY010000057.1, forward strand.
ACAACAGCGGGGAGAACAAGTGGGATGTGCAACAGTATAGTCAAGAGCAATATGAAGCCTTCTCCGCTGCCACCTCTGTTCCAGCGGGAGACTCGGGACAAATTGTCTTCATTCGAGGCTTCATATCACCATCGTGGCTGTCGGCCATTGGGAGCAAATACAACATCGATCCGGAATTCTTCAGGCGGCACATGGATTTTCTTTCCGCGAGCATTGACAGACACGCCTACAGTTTCCCATCGCTTGCCAGTTCCTCAAATAACATATTTCAACTTTGTGTGAGCACTCTTCTTCATCGCGATGATTTCGGCGGACAGGATCTCCACTCGCAGCGGTCCGATCAATCCACTGAGCTCGGAACATACAAGATACAACAGCTTGGGTCAACTAGAGTCCGCTGTGGAGATTCCATAGTGCGCGAGTACTCCACTGTGTGCTCGTGTTTCTCTGTGGTGGAACAGTGGATCTCATTTTGTATTACGAAAACAGATAGAGGCTGGGCTGGTAAGAGACAATACTGCATACCATGAGGAAAATATTTGCTGATATGTGCATTTAGTCATTGCCTGGATGGACCAAGGTAGACCCTTGGAAAAATCTCCTCCGGGACCATGGACAAGTCATATCGAATCCAAGGCTACACCACTACCTATTCTCCAACATCATCACAAGATGGCATTTCGAACCACCACAAATCGTCTAGATCCAGCTGCGAATGCTTCGGCAGAAGTTCAGCAAAGCACGGCCATCCTTCCATTGCAGTACGATTCATTGATCGCGCTTGTCGACTTGGCCCGTCGCGCGCCTCAAGATCCGCTTTCCATGTGCATCCCGTTATTTGCGCATGCGGCTTTCTCCGAAGTTCAGTTCTTGAATCTTATGGAGTCCAGAATCCAAATCCAAATAAACTTCATAGCCGAAGGACTTCCAGCTGACGCATTGGGGACTTTTCAATACTTCTCCAACATTCTCAATCGACATTGCCAGCAGCTGAAAGATAGTATTCGTGCACTCTGCAAGTTGGCCGAGCGAAGTAGTCAAGGATCGAACGGAGTCAAAGCGGAAAGTCCGATGCCAAAAAGTGCTGCGTCGCCGGGTCTCGGCATGAGCACAAGCCGGCAAATCTCAGAGACTTGGACGATCAAAAACATCGGATCCAGTAGTTCCGACGGTGCTTTTACAACAAAAGGCCTCTTGGAGGATTATGAACAACTTTATATCCGTTGCCTCGACTTGTCAAAAATGTGCACTCGGGGCATAACTCTGGCAATGAACAAAGCCACCATCGAGGAATCCCACAAAGCCATTGAGCAGTCTGGGCGACTCAAGAAGTTGACGCTGCTTGCGACGCTTTTTATTCCTCTTAGCTTCAGCTCCAGCCTGTTTGGTATGAACATTGACCTCCTTGGACAGAGCACGGTGAGATTTTGGTGGTTTTTTGTTTTGTGTGTTCCAATTACTCTGTTTACTTACGTTCTATATATTTGGAACTTTCAGGTTCTGAGGCAGTGGTGGCTGAAGTTCCAGAGACGATGTCGCGGTGATAGGCGACACATGACTGTTGGAAGGAGTGAGAAGGATCCGAGTCATATTGTGTGATCTCCTTGCCTCAATATGCAGTACTCTCAGCAGGGAGGAATGCAGTGTGGAGGCGGGATTGCCAGGTGCATTGCACCTTCGAGCTTAGAGCCAATGTTCTCTGTGGCTGGAGGCTACTAGTTGTCGCATAATTTCACGATCAAGCTACTTTTGTGTTCCCTATGGCATGGGGCCGGAGAGAGTGTATTGAGTTATCTATCTAACAAAAGGAGGAGAAAATAACGAGTGAATGAGGGGAATCTTGCTGGTTTAGTTACTGTAGCTGACACAGCTAAATCGGAACAGTGTTATTCCGCCTGGGGCACTACGGAGTAGTGGGCCTCTTTCCGTCTAGAATCACATCACGCCCAACCCCGCTTCTTGAGAAATAACCTCAACAGCGCGTATATCTTTAACCTACAAAATTAATGGCTGAATGGCTCCCAAAAGTCTATCTTTCGGTACCGAAAAAAGCGTAAATTGCCAATTTAACCATAAGCTCACTTCCGAGCGAACTGCTGAAATGATAGCTGAGTTATAAGGAATGGCTTAAGCATGCTAGATATAGGATTCGCCGGGTTGGTGAATCTATGTTGGTATTTACTGTTAAAATAGTAACCCTCATCTACTGACCTCTCCGGCAGGCACACTTCGGCGACGGTGTTGCTATCTAAAACGCCCTAGATAATCCCCACGTCTAGGTCTTTCGCAGGCCGAATGAAATGTATCGGAAGTCTCACGACCCAAGCAACATCGGACAGCTAGGCAGGCGGTACGGCCCGGCGCTAAGGAACGGGACGATCTCGTTACCGAATCCGGGTGAGCATACAACCAACTAGCTACGATGCCACAGTGAGCACACAAGATAAAGTATATTCATTCGCCCATTAGATGAACCACTAGCCAACTCAGCTATCAATATACCTTGGTCACACCAAACTAACTTTGGCACATAACGATCAAAGAAGGGGAAAGCTTGTCGAGAATCAAGACTAGAGGAAGGAAAACCTTCAGATCCGCACCAAAACCTACAAAGAAGGTGCTACAGCTACTCAAATGGTGAAGCAAGAAGCACAACGCCATCCTGATTCAAAAAATACAGCTGAGCAAATGGGACTCGGGGCGGCGCGCGCCGGAGACTATAGGTAATGGATGCCAAGTATGGTCGATTGATCAAGAGCCATACAAGTCCCTGTAATGTTAGTAGAGAGCCCCTGTCAAGTAATGCCTGAAGGTCCAGGCATCCCCACATCTATGGGTCGAAACCCCGCACCCCAAATCCGTGTGCGGGACTTAAAACGAAAGATAAACCGTCAAAACCAGTCCATCATTCTTCTACTCGCAGCTGTTCAAGTCCAGATTCAACCCTCCTCTTATCCTGGAACGTCTTACCCTTTAGTAGGCTGCAGTCATGGCCACTACGGCGAACTTTGCGACCACCGGCCATCTTCAGTTACTGCGGGATCCAGTCGATACTTCTCAGGATGATGTCGAGTAAGAGAAACACACCGTCAGGATCAGTTCAGTACTTCCACTTACCCTTAAATCTAGCATTGTCCTAGTTCCTGGAATTGGAACTACTGCACCGGAGAACTGGCCGTTTGCTAACCAAGAATGGCTCGCCACTCTACCCGGCTCCGGTGCTGGGGCACGCATCCTCGCGTACGGATATGCTTCGCCATTTACGGGCACTAAGCCTTCGTGGGAGTCGATTTTGATGCTAGGTTACGATTTCCTCCAACATTTAAGTGACGCGCGATCACAATCAGACCCGGATCTGGTAAGTGAAGTAGTCTAGATTCGTTTCCTTCCAGCTGTCAGCATGCTTGCTGATGTACTTTCTCTAGACCACCAAGAAGCCAATTGTGATAGTCTGCCACAGCTTAGGCGGCATTGTAGTCAAACAGGCTTTGTGCGTCGCTAATAAACAGTTCCCTCGGTATGGATCAATTGTCAACGCTATAGCTGGCGTTATCTTCCTAAGCACTCCACATCGCTATGGTGACAAGACCACATGCTTGATAAGGTTTCGAGACGTCTTGGAAGCAACGACCGGTAGGAACTTGAAGATTCCAAACGCCAATATCGAGCAAGAAGGCGCAATTTTGCTTGACCTAGCAGATAGATTCGAAGGAATCTCGTTCCGTACCCCTATACTATCCGTCTATGAACTAAGGGAATCGAAAAACAGTGCAACACCATTGCGCCCAAAATACCAACAAGTCAGTCTCGAGCTTTTGATTAAGCTATGACCGCTAACTCGGGTTCTAGTTGGTCAACCGTGAAGCTTGTTCAACTCATGCCCCAATGGAAACAGTTATTGGCCTCAATCTTAATCACCGCGATACATGTCTTTTTACCAAGAGCGTTGGAGGCGAAGGCTTACACGAGTTCAACAAGTTTATTTACGATACTTTGAATGACGCTGTGCATCTTGTTGCACTTCGACTAGAGGATCGTAGGTTATGAAGGTATCGGGAAGCTGCAGAATGGTGCTAATGGTCTCAGAGGAATATCAATACGCAACGATGAGTGCTTACTCACCCACAACAAGCGAACTACCACTCAAAAGTGAGCTTAAGGTCCATGTTTCATCAAGTCACCATACTGACGTCGATTAGTTGAGCAATTGGAACTTACTGAATGCCCATCGAACGAAGCAACAGAATGGCCATCAAACAGAGCAACAGAAGGAACATCTCTTTCGGGGTTTGAGTTGGTATATTCCACAACACCAAACGCTGAGATTCGGAAACCCCTTCACCTACCATGCTTCCTTCTCAACACGCATTCGGCAAATAAGGATTTCTGCGGCCGCGAAGATATTTTGGAGCGTCTTGCAGCCGAGCTCTTGCCTTCGAAGAACATAGTGGCAGCGTCAGCCACCGCTCTACGACAATTTGCACTTTGCGGATTTGGGGGGATTGGAAAGACGGAAATAGCCCGCGAGTTTTCTCGACGTTACAAAGCTTCCTTTGACGCAGTATTCTGGGTCGTGGCGGATGAAATTGCAAAACTCGACCACCATTACCAGCAAATTTCGTTGGCACTGGGACTCGAAGATTCATCCGAATGCAAGAGTCAAGTTGTCAGCAGAGAAATTGTGAAAGGATGGCTCTCCAATCCTCGAAAGCATTTATCGGGATCAGATGAATTTGTTCAACCCGGTCAAGCTAGATCAGAAGCGACCTGGCTGCTTATATTCGACAACGCAGATGACCCAATGATCTTGGCAGACTACTGGCCTCAGGGCAATGGGTCAATTCTTGTCACTAGCCGCGACCCATTGGCTAAAAGCATGTTTACGAGAAGACCTTCAGGCCTGGATCTCGGTCCACTTACACAGCAAGACAGCATATCGTTATTCAACCATCTCACTACCATTTTCAACGAGCCAGAAGACGATACGGCGCAAAAAATCTCCGATGCACTTGGTGGTGTTCCTCTGGCCATCTCCCAGATGGCAGGTATTATCCGTCGACAGGACCTCACCTTGTCAGAGTTCTTCGAGCTGTATACAGATCATGAAGAACACGCCAATCTTTATGAGACAAAGTACGATACCAATTTGGTCACATATCGTCACTCTCTTTCCACTGTTTGGGCATTTGAGAAGCTGAAGCCTCAAGCTCGACAGCTGTTGGAGCTGATTTCATTTCTTGATCCAGATGTCATTGAAGAAGACTTGTTGGTGGAAGCATCGGTGGAACTGCTTTCCGAGGGCGCACAGTTCAAGAAGAGTAACTACATCGAGGCCCGAACTGATCTCTTGCAGTCATCTCTGATCCAAAGAGATAAGCAAAAACAACAGATATCGGTCCATCGCATTGTACAAGATGCAATCTTGGCTACAATGGATGTTACGAAGAAACGACTCATGTTTGATCAAGTCGTACGAATTCTTTGGGCAGACTGGCCATCGGCTATGCCCAAGCCATCAAAGAAGCCAGCGCTACCCCAGCCCAAATCAGCAGGCGGTAGATTACATGTTGGACGGTGGCCTGTTTGTGCGGCGATTTACCCCCACGTTCTAAGGATACATCAGCTCTGGTCAACCATTTCAGATCTCTCCGAGGCTACCAAGATGCATTTTGCAAAGTTACTGAATGAGGCTGCATGGTGCGTATACCATATTGAGGCCTTTTCCATGCAGTCTAGTCTAACATTCCCAGGTATCAAAAAGAGCGTGGGCGAACAAAGGAATTTGATGGCTTCTTCGAAACTGCTCTCAGTATCTGCGAGTCCTCAACACATACAGATCGGGATTCTCTGCTTGCAGACATCTACTTCTGCTTAGGAGCTATTGCTATGGATGCGAGCGATTTCGATACAAGTCGCATTTACAAGGAACGTTCTCTCGACCTAGTTTCCAAAATCTGCAAAGAGCTGGGAACTGCCGATGAGAGATTATACCTCGCCTACGCAGAGCGAGGGATCTCACGCATCCAGGATAGACGGTACGAGGAAGGTGAAGCTGATCTCAAAGAGGCGCTGCGGATTCGCAAAGCTCTCGGCAACTACATTCCCCGGTCGGGCGAGGCCAATCTGAGCTGGGCTCTTCTTGCACAGGGTAAGCTTGAAGAGTGCAACACGCTTCTTCTGGACAGTTTGGCGAGCAGAGAAAAGGCTTTAGGCAAGGATGATAGGGAATCTGTCCGAACTGGACTGATTCTTTATGCACTTGGCAACCTCCGTGCTGCGCAAAACCAATTGGATGAGAGTTTTGAATACCACCAGAGAGCATGGAGTCACATGCGCGCCACGGTGGGCGAGAGAGATTTCTACACTGCAAATGTTGCCCATAAGATTGCCGAGCACCTTTTCCGCTCAGGCCGGAATGAAGAGGCGATGTAAGTGCTGTCATCTTCAATTAAATAGCGAAACATTTCTCTGACTTCTCTTAGTTCTATGATCAACGGAGCGCTGGACATCTGGTCTGTTGATCCGAGTGCACACAGGAACGAGATTGCTCGCACTACTTTCCTGAAGGGTAAATTCTTCGAGGCGACGGGCAAGATCCAAAAAGCCTCCATCGCTCTTAGAGTTGCATGTCGCCTGAGGAAGGAGATTACCAAGGAGGATCGAGACGTGAAGAGCTTGACGACTCAAGACTTTGACGAGATTGTTGCCTTTTGGGCTCGTTGACAAGCTCCCTTCTTCTTTTTGTATGCTAACAGTGTGAGGGATAAGATCATGGCTGGTGTGGTTTCTGTTCGTCCCAATGTGAGAGTCCATTGGCATCCATGACTACCGCTGCAATCTCGTAAGACAAAGCCGATGGATATCCAAAACCCATAGTGCCTGTGAAACTCGTGCCCTGTCTTGGAGAAGCGCAGGAGCAGGTCTCGGCGGGGCCCAAAACACCTCCGGTCAGCCAGTACGGCGCATCCAATTCATATTCCACGACAAGTCGACATTGCCGGCATCAATAGCGGACGAAAACTGACCGGCCAAGTGTCCGCTCGGTCTTGTGTATCATGACAAGCCAGGCTCGCTGTCTGGCGGAGGCGTGTAGCGGATCGGGGTCCTCCGTTCCTACTGCTGGTCAAGGGACTTGTCCAGCTCCCAAGGGGACCAGGGTTAGCGGAGCGTGAAATGCTAGCAGTGAATTTGACCCTGTTATAGCAGTTGGATCGGAATAGAATAGCTAGACCAGTTCCAGTTAATTTGAACTCGCCTGTTACTCCTCCGCTGGCTCGATACGGAGCAGCGTGAGGTCAGAGCGAACATACGGGCATTGTGACGCAGCACAAAGAGAGGATACAGATGCGGATTTCATAACGCCTGGAGGGAGGCCCTAGAGGGCCCCGGCGCAAAGCTATCTCTTGGAATGTCCGGGGACTCCTATGGAGTACCTCGCCACCTAATTATGAGAAGATGTTAATAATGAGCTGTGTCTATTTGTACATAAGAGTGATGGAACTTCTACTGCCGCCTAATTTTGGTGAGAATAGATGTATCGTTCTTCTAGCCGGCTTATTGGTCAAAATTGCAGATCAGGTACCTTCAGAGGAGCCCTTCGGACATTAAAAAAGATTCACAATTCGGTACAGTTAATTCATGACACCCCAAGCCCCACGGATTCTCTTGCACTAGTTGGTGCCAGCCTCGCCACTGCTTAAAGGCCACCTCCATGGGTTCAGCGTCCAATCCCCAACAGCTGAAGCCAAAGAGCGGAAGCTGGCTGCGCGCCGCCTGGCTCTTCGTAGGGGCAGGTGGCCGCCAAGCCACGTGACCAGAAGTCTGTCTCGGACCAACCGCCCTGTGACGTGTGGCCTGTTACGTGTATCGATAGGGGCCTAAAACAGTCAACATCGCCATATCCTAACCCTGGATGAGTTAAGGGGATATTGCAGCCGCTGACCCCACCGTCAATTTTTTAGCACCCCTCTGCCCGCCGCCTGCCACACTGAAATGCACGACCTGAATCCCAACTCCGACCTTATCCCTCATTCCTCATTTCGCTCTCGGTGCCGTCAATTTGGATCAAAGTCGGCTTTCTCTCAGTACTTATGACTTTTCTTGAGACCGAGTAAGTGTCCTCCAATGAGACATCCATGTATGGCCTTTATCGGGCGTCGACATGGGAGTAATACCGTAAATCCCGAAGCTCACAAGACTGCCACCAGCTTCCCGACAATCCGGGCCTGTATTTTCGATATGGACGGGCTTCTCATCAATTCCGAAGACATGATCACTCTAAGCACGAACCAACTTCTTGAAAAGTATGGAAGGCCTGCCCTTACTCGGTCGATTCGAGCTCAGCTCATGGGTGTCTCAAACTCGACAAACAGCGACATGTTCCACAGCTGGGCAAAGTTACCCATCTCCCGTGAGCAATTCGCCCGTGAATCGAGTGAACAAATGCGACTGCATTTCCCAAATTGCAAGCCGCTGCCTGGCGCGGAGAAGCTTCTATCGAACCTCAGCCGTGCACGCAGCGCTTCTGGGGACAGGATTGAGCTGGCATTGGCATCCAGTACCAAGGGCCATAGCTACGAAATAAAAACTTCGAAGCCGGAAACGAAACGGCTGCTTAGCTTCTTCCAGCCCGACAGGAGGGTCCTGGGTGATGACCCACGAGTGCGACAAGGCCGAGGGAAGCCAGCGCCCGACATATATTTAGTCGCATTGCAGTCGTTGAACTCGACGGCAGAATCTGGCGGAAAAGCCATCATGCCTAACGAATGTTTGGTCTTCGAAGATAGTGTGGCTGGGGTAGAGGCTGCAAGACGGGCTGGGATGAGGGTTGTTTGGGTACCGCACCTAGATGTGGCGGTCGAGTATCAAGCGGTACAGAAGGATGTTCTGGCTGGGAGGACAGGAAGGTTTGCGGTTGGAGACGACTGGCAGCTAGGAGGGATTGATGACGGCTGGGCTGAAAGCATACCGAGCCTGGAACACTTCAATTACGAGAAGTACGGTATCAATGTGCCGTCCTAAGTATCTATTTATGGAACAGTTCCGATTCAAATTGATTCTCGCGGAATGACAGGAATCTGCTCCCATGCCGTGAGAGTCTGGATGATTGTGGTAGCCTTCGAGACTGTCTCAACCGTCCTCTTACACCAATGCCGGGATCACGGCGACCACGATATGGTCGTACGGAAGTACGCTGCGAAGCGGGATGAGGGTGTGATAGAATCTAATGAGAATTAAACACATGCACTTCCAATCATGTATCCAGACAGCATTCTTGGCTATATTTGATATGTTCCATGTTCCATCTCTTGACCCATTTTGGTCCCGACTTGAAGAGGAATAAAATTGAACGTACGGGACACCTCAGCCATTACAATTGCAGTGGCCGGAAATGGAACCTTTTATGAATAGTGGTCTATTGTCTGTCGCAGTGTATTAAACACATGTTTTCTTATGCCTTTTCTTCCTTTCGGGAGTACCAGGCTTCTTTCGCGCCGTTAGCTCACTACATACCTTGAAGCGCAGACGAGTCCATTTAAAGGCTGATCATCCCGATCTCATTTGCCGGCATAATAATATGTACTAAAAATATATCTAAAAGTAGCGTGACAGAAACGAGTCTGTCGGGGGAGACACTATACACACACACAAGTCTATTACGCCCGGTAGGCCAACGCCCAAAGGGCTCTGAAGCTAAAGATACATACACTTCGCTAGTCATTGCCTTGCTCTCGCCAAGCCCATGCAATTTCCGCCTTATTCCTCCCAATCTAGTCATCGCGCTTCATGGTCCTCGTGTTGCATTCACCGTGATGGTGGCCCACCTGGGCACATCTGCCGCATACTTGAGGTCTATCGCACTGATAGGCTTTATGGTTCGTGATCTGTTGGCAGTTGTAGCACTGCTTGGGACGGTCACGTCGTTCAAACACTCTCGTGGTGCCAGACTCTCCTCCAGCTACGAAGAACCCTTCATCGATGAATCGCCTGGCTTCTGAGCGCCTCTTTAGGTATACAACCATCGAGCCATAAGCAGAGACACCGGGATATCTCTCTCAGCCAAGAAGCACATAAACCGCAGGTACTTCCCGGCTCGTAGGCTGTCTCTTGAGATATGCTCGAACGAGATCAGCCACGTCGTGGCCACCGGGTTCTTGATTGTATCGTAGCGGCCACGGTCCTCGAAGTCTCGGCTAAGTAGCTTTACTAGTGTCGCATCACTTGACCGGCAATGCTCAAGATACCTCGCCGTCGTTATGCCCGTCTTGTGCATGTATGCCGACGCCTGCCTGATGGCTAGTGGTAGGTCATCTAGGAAGTTAAGGAGGCCGTCGGTGCTTGCCTTATCGCGCGTCTGGCCCTCTGTCAGTCGAGCTTGTAATAGCTCCGTTGCTTCTTCTCGGCTCATCTTGGCCATCTCAACAATACCTGCCGAGGGCACGTCCAACTTCACCGTAACCTCGCGTGTCCGTGTCGTAAGCAGGATCGATCCCTTTGTGGTAGATGGGAAATAACGAGAGAGGCCCGCGGCTTCGCCAAACATTAGTTCTGGGTCGTTAGCATTGTCGATGACCAGAAGCCACTGGCCTGCATCTCCATGGCTCATGGCAGCCTGCACGAGGACCTTAACGTCGGCCTTCTCGTCATCGATCCCTGCCACTCCCAGCAGTCGGCCGATATCGCGGTATGCATTCTCGAACATCGTCGCGTTCACCGCCGGCACCCAGAAGACAGAGCATAAAGGGTCTATGTCACGGAGGCGGTAGGCGGCTTCAAGGGCGATCTGGGTCTTGCCAACGCCACCGAGGCCCTGGATAACAGTCCTCTGGCAGGCGTCTATATTGGCGCTGGGCGGTATCCTGTCGAGCAAACGGCGCAGGATCGCCTCTCGGCCAATGAAGCCTTCATTCTGATCGAAGGGGACCATCCAGTGAGACTCAGGGGCTAAGGGATGTTAGCTTGAATCATATACGTTATACAGTTCTCACCAACACTTCAACTTATCCTCTTTGGCGTTCTTCGATATACTGCACATGGCAAAGATCTGTCTCGAGACAGCCAAGAAAGACCGATCATGCGGGCCAGAGAATTTGTTGAGCTTCAGATGATCTGTCTGCAGCTGCCAGCGTTCCCAGCCAGGGATACATGCGGACTCTTCCGTAACAACCTGCCTTGTTGTTAAAATCTGCGTCCCTGGCGTCGATATCGATGCATACCATTCCTCGAAACAGTCCTGGCAGCCCAAACCTTCTTCCATAGTCCGTATCATAGGCCTCGAAGAAGCAGCATGTGGCGATCGCCATAGACTCTCGAAGCCGGCAGAACTCCTGTAGCTTATCTCGTAGAAGCTGGTTGTCATATCCCAAGGCCTCTAGTACACCACGATGAGAGCCAGCTAGGAACATCAGACTCGCGGCAAAGTTGGCTAGCCCATGCATTCTTGTGCCCCTGAAGGGCGATCCGAGCGCTATGAAGCCGGAGGTTTGTCGGGGAAGGTATCGAAACTCGTCTTCGCGATCTGCAAACAACAGTGCCTGTGTGTAACAAGACCGACATTGTCAATAGAGATAGGGGACGCAGCGAGAACGTCTCGAGACTCACATGCTGGACGATGAGGCCACCGAGGCTATGTCTGACAAAGACCACAGGACGGTCCTGCAGTCCTTCGCGAAAAGCGTGCAGGTTGCGGACAAGATCCTCCCCGCAGAGCTGGAGTCTAGTCTTCGGAGCATTGGCGTGCCATCTCGATTCGTAATTGTAGACCATGATCCTCGATTTCGGAACCTTACTTGGGAGCATATGGCGGTCTTTCAGCCAGTTCACCGACGAACCGGGCCAAGTCTTATCATGCCAGGTCCATGACCAGTCAACCTTCGCGCCGAGACCATGTACGGCGACGATACTGCAATTCGTTCTTAGCAACCTTGCAGGAAAGGACCGTTGTGAGGAGGGGAATGGACGTACTCCACCTCGGCCTTCGTAGTTTCTTCGCCGGCGTCAGTAGTGGTGGGGTCGGGGTACAGAACGTCGAACGGCGCGCGGTTTCGAGAACACTGGGAGAGCCTTTAGCACTTTCAAGAATTGTTCATCAGCCCGGTCTTCGCTTACTACTGCCGCATCCGACGGCGGACCATCAGAGGCGGCACTCGGGAGAGGCGGAACGTGCGCAGTCGGGAACCAGCGTCGGTGCCAAAGGTGGATTAAAATGATCACCGCCGTAGCGAGCAAGAGTAGCTGTGGAGTACCGGATTGATCCATACCTAATCTGGTCCAAATTAGTGTCGTCGTAGACTAGTGATGAATCACCACCGCGATGACAGGAGCGCGTGGAGTGTTGTTCAACAAATCTAGAGGCAGAAAGATATTAAGGCAAAAAATTCTTAAGAGATCATTACTCGGACATCAAGTCCATCAGCTGAAAGATGCGGAGACTGACCTCTGGCGCCATAGGACCAATCACAATACTTCGCTCCACACGCGATACCAGAGCAAGGCGGAGAAACCAACAACCCTCGAAATACGGTCCCAGACGCGCCGCGGTTAGAGGGCCAGCAAGAGGATAGTATTCCTTCGACTGCGGTAAGCCTCCAAGATGTAACTATTCTACAAAAAGCTTAGTCAAATTCAATCGGAAAATCTTCCGTCCGCAAAGCACTCACGAATTGGGCCGGTAATTTCGTGACCTTCTTGGAGCCTTACCGAGTTGAAGAGATAGCACCAGCACGCCAAGAGGTGTTATCCTAACAGCGAAAGCAGGGGTGATGAACAATGCAGGTACCCGCTCGCAGGCCTCTTAGCAGCGTATCTCTTGTGGGAGGATAAGGCTCCAGCTAAGTCACTGCAGTGGTGTTGTCCAATTAAATCAATTAGATTAAAGGTAACGTACACGATAAGCGAACGCAACGGATAAGCGAACGCAACAAAAATCTCAACCTTCTTAAGATAAATTGTAATAAAAACACAACAGACAATCTAATCAATTGAAATTAAATACTATATTAATTCTCAGAGGCCTGAATACCCTCCTGACAGGTTCTTGCATTATGGCCGATTTTGCCGTAAGTCCCGCAGTGCCGAACCCTCGGCTGCCCTAAACTTCCTTGACCACCACCTCTCGATGATTCAGCCACTACCTGCATATTCACATCCATCTGATCAATTACCTCCTGGGCATCCACTATATTCATATTCCCTCTTTTCTGTAGGCGTGTTCTTTTTACCCTACGCCGCCGGCTAAGCATATCATTTGACTGTCGAAGGTCCCGGTTCTCAGCCTCTAGTAAGGCTATCTTGTGTAGAAGGATGCTTTGTCCTTTCTCAAAATACTTCACGGCTTCAATTATTGACTCAGGGGAGCTGCTTTTATGATTTCTGATCCTTCCTTGCAGATATTTAGAGTGAGACTGGGTCTCTAGTATTGTCTTTGGGGTCCTTGCAGTCCAAGGGGTTGAATGCTCAATGACCTCCCCGGGAGGCGTTGGGGTCCGTAGTTGCACATCAAGCTTTGAGATGACATATTCTGGGTCGAATGGAATAAGCCCGGCTCCTCTAAAACCTGACTTGATGTTTTTCTCGGTTATAGTAGCCTGGAAGGCGGCGTAAAAGGCCAGGAAGAAGTCAGGCTTAGAAACGTGGGTTATAGACCTTCTGATCAGTTGCTCTATTTCTCGACCATATGCCCTTTTCAGCGGCCCAAAGCACCCGACATCGAGAGGCTGAAGCAGGTGCGATGAGTGAGCCGGCATACAGAGTGTAATGATATTGTTCTCCTCACAATATATCTGGAAATCGGCTGACTGATGACTTTCATGACCGTCGAGGATCAAGAGACGATAGGGACCAGTTGATCGGTTAGTTGTAGCCCGATTAAAGTGCTTTAGCCAGTCAAGGCCCGTCTCATTGTCTGTCCAGCCATTTTCAGTCGTAGCGATAACCCAGGTGGCCGGGAGGTTGCTTTCTTCATACCAATTGGCAAGGTGATATTCGCCTGCAACCACGATGAATGGATCAATCGCCTGACCTTCTGCATTGATCGCTTGAATTACCGTAGCCCATTCCCGATTTCCAGGCTGGACCGATTTCGGGTTCCCACGCCTTTTCGAGCTGGTGATAACTATACCGCTTGATATCTTGCCCATCATAAAGCCGGTCTCATCAAAATTCCAGATATCATCTGATCGGATGCCGTATTTCGCGATTGTGTTCTCTACGAGCCTAAACCAATCGCGAATAATAGTTGGGTCTTCGCATTTGGCCCTTCGATAGTCGTATCTCCTCTGAAAACGCGTCTTGAGCTGTGGTTGCCGATTAACAAAATTAATAGCCTAGCGCTTGCCAACTGGTGACGCGTCGCGGTCAGCAAGCAGTCGATTCGCCAGTTCTTCAACATCACGATGCCGGGGAGGAAATCCTCGCGAATCCAGGTCAAGGATATACTGAACTATGACCTGTTCCTCCAGATCATTCAGTTTCCGTGAGTTCGGGATACAATCTGACCGAGCAGGAATACCATGCTGCCGGCGATTGAGGGCATCGAAGGAGACGTCATATATCTTTGCGGCTCGTCGCAGACTTAATTTTGGGTCTGCCTGATAGGCCTGAAGTGCAGGAATAATTTGAGACTCTTTATAAGATTGAGATATATTATTTAACTGAGAATTAATTGATCAGATAGTGATGATGTAGATTGAGGGATTTTTGTTGCGTTCGCTTATCCGTTGCGTTCGCTTATCGTGTACGTTACTTACTAACACAATTAATTTATTAGGTGATAGAAGTCCCAGCAAACCTGAGAGTTACAAATCGCAACATCACACTGTTCACACCCACTTCTTGTCTTAGGCGACTGTGATCTATTCAATTAGCCTGATGACGAGGGTTGAAGTGACCGTTTTTTCAGTGGCTCTCCAAGCCTGATTCCTTTATAAGTAAGGCAAGGGCTGTTTTTGCCTCTTCAGATGCGTTTATGCTGCAAAACTGGTGTGAATTCATCGCCGGTCCGAAGCCTTTTCCTTGATTGACTGGTAGGGTGATAAGCCTTGATGAGGTCTTGAAGAACGACTTGCCTCCATTCGCGTTGTATAGTGAAGGGATTCCATTTTGGTTTGCCCTTTTGTTGAATAATATAGCTATTATCAATAGCTATATCAAGCAGGAAGGTTCAAGCTAAAGCCTGCCAAGCACCCCGACGAAGTGAGTGCTTGTAACCTGTATAAGACCTGATTTGGTCACCCTGATCAACCCCATTCATCCATTCGTTATATTCGGCGGCAACTGAAGGTATCGCGAACTCCTTTTTGTAGTGATTTTCGAAGAATCGTTGGATTGGGCGGGCTCGGGCGTGGTCTGTATTTGGTCTCTTTCGTAGTTGTAAGACTCGCTCGTTACCTTGAAAAACTGTACTCATGAACAGCACAAGAGCGTTATCTTTCCACGCAGTTTGATTGACCTAGGGAATTTAATATCCAATTAGCTTTAAAATGCCGCCAAAATCAACCCTCTTAGATCAAGGAACCTACAAGATTATCAGCTGTTGGTACAGCTAGAACTGAATTAAAGGGACGAAGGTTGCGGCCTTGTGAGTCATCGACCTTCAATACCTTCAAACGGGCGTAAATGCCACTATTTTGACGGGCTGTGCCTGTGGCCCCTTGGCCCAATCGTCGAACAGCTCGTAAGAGGTTTGGAGAAGTAAATAGGTTATCAAAGAAGACGTGATGTGTCCCTTTTGGCCGTTGATTTATTAGTGCAATGACGACAGCTTGTGTCGGATTTAATGGGAGACGACTCTTTGGCTATTTGGCTGTTCTTTTTGATGATTTGTGAAAAGAAGCTCTCTTCTTCGTGCCCTACAAGCTGCTGCAAGGGCTGCTGATACCTTCAATTGCAGCTGACTACAACAAATGGATGAATGGGGTGGACCAAGGTGACCAACTAAGGGCTTCAACAACCTTCAATCATGCCCTCCGGCGCGGCGCTTGGCAGGCTCTAGCTTGGACCTTCCTGCTTGATATAGCTGTCATCAACAGATATATTATTCAACTGAAGGGATCACCAAAATGGTCAACCTGTACAATCCAACGCACCTGGCGTAAGGTCATTCTTGAAGAGCTTATCAAGGCTTATTCTTCTACCAGCAACAGCAAGGAACGGTTTCGTTCAGTCGATGAGTTTACGCCTATTCCACAGCATAAACGCATCTAAAGAGGGAAAAAGGGGCCTTGTGTTGCTTGTAAAGGCCAAAGGCTCGGAGAGGTGTGGTCAAACACCATACTAACCCGTTGTCAAGCACAACAGGCAACAGATCACGGCCACCTCAATCAAGGGGGGTTGTGCGACAGTGTGATGTTGCTCTTTGTAACTCGAAAAAGTGTTGGGACTTCTATCACCATATAAAATAGGTGGGAATGAATGTACCTATTCCCAGCTAGATTTTAATTGGATCAGACCCCTGCAGATACTTCACTGGAGCCTTATCCGCGCCTAAGAGATAATTCATTCCTCAATTACTTATGGATTCCCAAAGCAGCCTTAACGATAGACCAATTGTGGTCAATATACTAGATGATTCTACTTTTAACACGGACGAGAATAGCAGCCAAGAGCGTATTGGTGATAATACATGCCGACCTAGTTTCCCCCCTTGGAAGACCGAGGTGACCACTTTAAACCCTTCAAAGTGCCATATCGTGACCCAGAAGTCAAGCAACTGCCCCAGACTCCACTACAGCTCTTCCAGGCCTTTGCACCTATATCCCTAGTGGAGAGATGGGTTCAATATACTAATAGCTGGGTTAGTAGCTTATTGGAAGAGGTCGTGAATAGGAGACACATAAATAGGGTAGGGGCCTAGAGCAAGGGCAATGATGCCCGATGATCTTTCTTAATGCAGTATAATGTACCTGCTGGCCCACCGTACCCAGTGTTTATCCTGAAACCTCTAAAATGTCGTCAACATAAACCAAGCTTACCATTCTCCTTGACACTCCTCTCTAAGATACAGGCTCCTGAATTACGCTAAACTCTATTACTGTGTTAGGTCGTTGGGTTGCAGATGTCTGGCATGATCACCCCTCATTGCCTAGCCGTATGAATGTCGGGCTAACCATCTCAAGCGCCCCGCTCCAGCCCCCGCCAACGGTTCGGTCTTCACCAAATTGTTCCAGACCCAGACCAAGACCGCGCCGCCGATGACACAACGATCGAGTATGTCTATCCCATTTTCACGGTTCACGGTCTACTTAAGCTGACCAGAGGAGCATCATCACGATCCATGGCCTAGGCACTGAGTCGCCACGAACATGGGAGTTCAAAGGAAGCGGAGGACGCGTCATTAACTGGCTTGCCGATGATGACATGCTCCCAGCGACTGTCCCCGAGGCAAGAGTGTTCACGTATGATTGGAATGCGAACTATTTCCGAGATGCTCCCGTACAGACATTGTTTGGTCACGCCGACACGCTCCTCGCCCATATCGCCGAGACTCGAGGCGCCAAAGCACGGCCGATCATCTTCATTGCCTCCTGTTTCGGAGGTCTCATGCTGGTCGAGGTAGGTATAGAGGCACCCTTGCAGATTTACTCTTCTGCACTGATTTTTGCTCCAAAGAGAAGCATTGTCAGAAAGACGTTTGAAAGTTCTATTCCAAGATGGTTGACTGTTTGGCCAAAGACGAAAGAGGATTGGAATGGGTGCTTATTGACGCTGGAGGGCCATAGCAACTCGGTCTGCTCGGTAGTGTTCTCACACGACTCGACAAAGGTGGCATCGGCCTCTGATGATGAGACAGTACGGATCTGGGATGCAAAGACGGGCAAGTGCGAGCAGGTGCTGGAGGGCCATAGCAACTCGGTCAACTCGGTAGTGTTCTCACACGACTCGACAAAGGTGGCATCGGCCTCCGATGATGAGACAGTACGGATCTGGGATGCAAAGACGGGGACATGCAAAGAGATCATTCCGTCAGAATTCGGCACAGACGTACTCTCTTTTACACCTGATGACCGTGGTATTATCACTAACCATGGTGTCTATGCCTTAACTGCCGATCCAGTACCTTCGGCGGAGCCCGTCATTTCATCGCAGCCTTCGGTAGTCTCAACGCTTGGCTTGCGGGATGAGACCTGGGTGACAACAAAAGGGATGGATTTACTTTGGCTACCTACTGAATGTCGTGACGGAAGAGCAGCTATTTCAGCAGACTCAGTCACGATAGGCTGTCGCTTAGGAAGGGTTATAGTGTTAGGTTTCTCCGCGGCTGAAATAGCAAGGTTATAATGCAGATATAAATGCATGCCTACAGTAGAGATCTTGTGTTTGACATGAAATCGATTCTTGTGCGTAAAGCTTATCTCTACTTCTAACTAGAGTCTACTGTGAAAGTACACTATATATAGGGCTAAAATTTCAGTTATATCCTGTACAAAACCTCAAGCCCAGTTAATCAGTTTATGGAGGACGGCCCGTGACAGAATATTGTCTGTTTCGATACTGAGCCGACATGTCGACTAGTACTAGCCTTATGTAAATGTAACCAACGGTCCCTGACGTTGATGTCAAGGTCTGTGTGCTGCCGTGCATGTTACGCACTGTACCAGCCACACCAACCATGTCGGGTCCGTGTTGACTGCCTTCTTGCTTAAATTTTCTGCCACTCTATAGTTACCGATAGTCAGCATATACCGTGCGCAGTTTGTCAACAGATAGGCCCAGTCTAGTAATCCCTTATGGAGTGGTTCCTTCTCAAACACCGGCTCAACATGAGGAAGTAGCATCTGACAGATGGGCCAGGTCTCAAATGTACCATCTGGGAAATGTCGGGATACAGAATGTAGAAACAGCTGCCTCCATCGTCCTTCGTTGCCCGCCGTAGATATCCAAACTCGCGTGCAGAATTGTACCAGGGCATGCATCTCACATGTATCCCCTGTTGCTGTTACAGACACAAGCGAGTAGCCGCGGAGTATGTCAAGATCATCTTCAAAATTGGCACTCACGGCCTGGTCCGTCAGGTCGGTATCCTAGTCATGAAGCATGAATTCAGGGATACCCTGCGGATTGAAGAAGCTCATAAAGGAAAGCAGTTTCGCTGCAGATGGTCTCTCACGGCGTATCTGGTCAAACGTGACTTGCCATGTTACTACAACTGAGTTGGAGACCGTCTCATCTCGTCGAAGATCCCCTGCATCTCTGTTAAGGAGGTTGCCCTTTTTCTTGTCGCTCTCCCGGAAGGTATCCAGATATGTCTTTACTGACACGCGGGGAGCGCGGCGGTTAATGTAGGCTGCCGCTTGAGCGATGGCCAGTGGAATACAGTCTAGAGCCCGAAGAAGATCAGTAGCAGTATCGCTGTTAAAGTCTCCATCAAGCTTGTTCTGGAAAAGCTGAAGGCCTTGGGCGTCATCCATGGTCGGGACCCGGTAGATAGCTTTATGGCTTCCTGTCAACCTTTCGGCAGCGTCCATGCTACGCGATGTAACGAGGATGGTTCCATTGCGGCGCTTCGGTAGATATGCCGCTAGTGGCTGCCGATCGGTCCTCGCAATAGTGTTCTCGTTCGCAAGTCCGGTCACTGCCTTAGCTCCGCTGATATGGGTGGGATAAAAGAGGTTGACGTCATCGGCATTATCCAAGATCATTAGCCACGAGCCAGCTTCCTCTGTCTGCAGCCAGTCACGAACGAGCCCGAGCACGTCGACATCAGGATCATTTCGCCTTGGCAACTGTAGCCTCTCTGCAATGGACCGGTATGCCTCCTCAAATCTCGGCTTCGAACTCGCGTGCACCCAGTAGACGCTGGTCTGGGGTGATTCGCTGTGGATGTGATGAGCAAACTGGATAGTAGCCTGTGATTTGCTTTGATCGGTCAGCAAAGACGATCTTCGAAACTGGATTATGTATGCCATAGCCTATACCCAAACCCACCCATGCCTACAAGCGCTATGCGACTGGCGGAGCCCGTGTATTGTCTCTGAAGCCATGTAGTGATATCAGGTCGATCGACGAAGTCGGGGTCTCGGCCGAATGGGACGTTGAAGCAGGGTATGCGGGCGTTTGGTCTATCATGGCAGGGTTGGAGCGAGACATTGTCGAGCTTTTGCTGGATGTCAAGCAAGATCGTACTGCGATAGCGTCAGTTGGTTCTGTCGGTGCTTCGGGCGGCACGCTCACGCACGTTTGGTCGACTTGCAGACATAGCATGATGGTCTGCTTATAGTGTTCCAAGTTGGCAACGATTCCGCTAACCTCTTTGCTATCGAATGGCCACTTAAGGGCACGGAGTCCGAGTCGGCGCATCGTCTTACGAGCTGTACCTGGATCCAGCCTGTTCTGCACTTGAACCAACTCTGACTTACAGCCATCGAGAGAGTCGATTAATTCTCGTGATATCGCAAGCGCTTGATTATTTGGGCCGTGTAGAACACGATGGACTCCTTGGAGGCATGCATCTAGGTCATTTAAGCGGCTCTGGAGGCATGCGATGTCCGCCCTGGCGTTTCCGACTGCGGTCGAGTAATGGAAGCAGAGCGTCGCGACTTTGGCGGATAAATCAATGATGGCGATGACACTCGCCACGAGTCCTACCGCCTCGGCCATGGCAATCGGTGGTGTTTTGGGCGATTGGGAGGTATTTTCGAAATAAGCCCGCCTTTAAATCGGTTGCTCTAGGACGGGGTTTTCAGTAAAGGAGGGGCTTCCGTCAACTGTTGTCACGGTAGATGGCCAACGAGGCTATAGCGTGGCGGAGCGAGTCGCTCAGCTCCTGTAACAGCATGCTGCCATCACCTTAGGCCAAGCTCGAGTAGTTGTTGGAGGAAAGTACAAAAGTAAACCTCTACAAGCATATCCGTGGCCAGAGCTTCCACTGCCGTTACGCGTAGCGCGTTGCGGACGTGTTAAGGCATTTGATTATTTATGGTCATCTTTAATATGTATACGCACGTGCATGATGATTATTAAACTTAGTCCTTGGCTTAGTGGGGGAAGTCAGGGTTGTCTGCCCCAGCGGACGGGCGACGGGCCGTACCTCCCGATCGCCATCACAACCTCGCACTAAAACCGACTACTGAGTGTTAGGAAGACACGTGGATACAAGTAGCGGCTAGGTTGAGGCTGACACTGTCTGATCGGCCTTGTTATACAGACTCGCTAGTTTGTTCAAGCAGATGCAACGTCAATGACATCATGCATTCCCGCGAAGGTTCAAGGGCAATGCAGTGAGGACTGGCCAATTGGAGATGTGTACTTGAATAGCTGAGGCTGAAACGGTCTACCCTGAGGTCTCTAGGCCCAGCGAACCCACGTCACCAACACCGCTAAGAAACTTTATCTACCTGACCATAACATGCGGCGCAAGTAAATCCCGAAACACCATCTTCACATTAACAATGTCCTCTGAGAATCCCCTGCTAGCCCGACGTGTATTACCAGATAAGATGACAGCATTCTTGCTTTCTCCTTCCTCTGGCCTTCGTCTGCGTTTATTTGGCACTAATTGGGCGCAATGGAAGTCTAGGTGGCTCGACAAGGGATGCCCTTTCAAAATCGATCATCATGACCCTAATAACCTCCCGATTGAATAGCATATTTGCGAATCGAACATCCCTATGAATCACTCCCTCTTGATGCATGGCTCGTAATGCTGTGATAGCCATGCTCTGGAGATTCTTTCCCACGTCGCCAGTCTTCAATATACCTGCCGTTGGCCATCTCACCATAACATCAGCATAGCTCGGTACCAAGTGGCGAGGTGATATTGTCCTGCGCCGATGATGAACGGCTGGATCGCCTAGCCTTCGGTATTAATCGCCTGAATGACTGTAATCCATTCCCGATTCCCAGGCTGCACTGATCTCGGCCTTCCACGCGTCTCTGAGCCTGTGATAACCATGCCGGTTGAGATCACGCCTATTATAAAGCCAGTCTCATCAAAGTTGTAGGTATCAGTAAGGTCGATACTATATTTCGCGATTGTGTTCTCTATAAGCCTAAACCACGCCCGAATCGCGACAGGATCTTCGCATTTGGCCCTCTGGTAGCCATATCTACGCTTAAAACGCGTCTTGAGCTCTGGTTGTCGCTTGATAAAGTTTGAGGCCTAGCGCTTGCCGACTGGTGACGCGTCGCGATCCGCGAGTAGTCGATTGGCCATTTCTTTGACACCATGTAGTCGCGGGGGAAAACCTCGTGCATCTAGGTTAATAATGTACTCTACTATTATCTGCTCCTCTAGATCGGATAGTTTTCGCGAGTTGGGAATAGTATCGGCTCGAGATTGGATGCCACGCGCATGGAGGGTATTGTAGTTGACTTGATAGACTTTTGCAGCGTGTCGAAGACTTAACTTGGGGTTATTCTGATACGCATGAAGTGCAAGAAGGATATTAGACTCTCTATTAGGATGTGACATGCTTTGTGGTGGATAGTTAATTGACTAAATGGAGAAGTTGTAGGGTGAGGAATTTTTGATCGGCTCGCTTGTCTGATCGGTTCGCTTATCAAGTACGTTATCTGCTAATCTATCTTGGGCTTCTTGGTTCGTACATACCCCAAGGCCTTATGTTTTCTGAGGCCAATAGGGGCAACCTCCCAACAATACATCAACAACAATCCAATCCCTCAACTAATATCCAGCTTCTTTGGTATTCACAAGCCTCAGAAGCCATTACGACCTGAGAATTATCTTCTCTACTCTCGCCAAGATAGCCACGATCAGCTTGACCTCCGACTCTGCGATTTTGGCGGCTCAACATATGGGGATGCTATTGGGGATAACCTCCCTGATCCGGGGTTCTTCACTCCACTAAATGGATTCGACCCTAGTGAAGTTATCGATATATTCAGCCTCGGCTCCATCTTCTTTACCATGGGTAGAGGCCATTTCCCACATTGGCAAGACGAATATCGAGACAGCCCTAGAAACTACCAGTTAAAGGTCGATGATCTATTTGCGCGCAGCATATTTCCTGCAGTTGATGATCTCTCTACAAGAGGGCTGATTATACTACTGTGAGCCTGCTCTTGGAAGAGTTGCTTTAGCCTTATTTGTTACAGCGCTTGTCGATGTCGTCGATCATCTGTGCATCTATTACGGGGTGTATGTCGAGAACGTAATTCACAGCGCGCTGGTATTACTGAGCCAACCGCAAAATTAAAAGATCCTGTGCAGCACACAGAAGATAAAGCGGTTGCTCCTAAAAGTCCAGACTGAGTCTATTCGCGCCCAGTCCAGGCGAACAACACGCAGAAGAGTGGGTGCGTTCAGAGTCAATACAAAATGACATCCTTGACGGATTTTCCAACAGTGATTCTTATGGTAACGACTATATGTTCGTTTTTGAGTAGCGGAAGACTGTCATGATCTATATATCCTTCGCCACATGCTTCATTCATCTGGCCGTCCTGACCGATTTGGCCTCCCAAACCAGCACCAGACGTTGAAATTCCGTTTCGGTCAGCGTGGGAACGTCAGGATCCATCTCCATTCCGACATCTAACATCTTAGCTTCGTCTGCAGGATTTATAGAGGAACATCCCCTTTCGCTGGACGAGATTGACATCTGCGTGTCCAAGTCAAGACTGGATGTCCTGTATCAGCATAACAATGTCTTGATAATTGTCACATCTGCAAAGTTGCAAGCTTATTGAATCGAAACAAATCTTGGGCAAAAATCGACTGAATTGCTGCATGATAACTGACTGATAATAAACTTGCAATGTCCCTTCTGGTTGAGCAGAAGAGACTAGTCTTTGTAGGTTGCGCTACATGATCAGGCTGGAAAAAAAAGAACAGAAATTCGATTCCGCCACTTCTTGGCCCTTTACATCCCTTTCTGCCCTCAACACAATAGCAAGGTCCCTATTACTCCTGCCAAATCCACTGTCCTTGCGCTGCGTCCCAGTATCTATACCTTTGAGCAGATTCGTCCCAGATCCATTCCGCTTCCTGCTCTTGGACTTGAATGAGTCCAGTTTCAAAGAGTTTTGGAACAGCATACCATTCAACCCACTCGGTGCATTTCCACAATGGCTTTCTTTCTTCTCCAGGCTCGTAGAATATGTATTTATGACTGCTTATTTTTTCCTTGAATGGCTCAACATGACCTTGATTCTGAGGGTTTGCAGCTTTTTGTTGGGGTGGCGTGGGCAACGACTTGAGGACTTCGTCCCAGCGTGCCGGGTAGTTGTCAGAGAGTGTGTAACCAAGTAGTTCCCTCGAGTGGAAATTCTGCGATTCCATCGGGTTCTTTCCTTTTTTACTCTCATATGTCATCCCACCCCTCGAAGTAATGTCACCGATGACATGATGGATATAGCCGGAACCGGACTTCTTAGTCTCGACAAAGACTGCGTGGTGGAGGCGATCAGGAGGCATATGAGGGTCTTGCAGAGAGAGCGTATATCTAACCTTGTAAACAGGATACCATTTAGGAGACATTGCAAGTGAGGACTTATCAAGTTTATCGACGTTGAGAAAATAAGAACTTGAACTTCGGAGTTGAACCTCAAATTAGATTATTGTGTCGTATTCTAGCCTGAGTATATATTCACCCTTATATAGATAAGTTCGAACATGTTGTCTATTCTTGGAGCGGTTACTTCAACAGCCGTGGATGTCCAACTACATGATGGGGAGGTGCAGCTCTTGCGTCGAGGTGCAGCTTTTGCGTCGAGGTGCAGCTTTTGCGTCGAGGTGCAGCTTGCAGTGGCCAGCCTGAACAGGTAAGTGAAGGAATAACATCGGCCCGGGGCATTTTTTCCCCTTTATAATTCACAGCACGTTCATACTTGCTGTTTTAATCAAACCAAGTCACCCCTCACAACACCTGACCACTTTTATGCACTCCCAGTCATTCATTCAGTCATGGATCTGCCGTTGCCCGTTGAACTTCCTTACTTTTATCCTGGAGAACTGCC
The DNA here is from genome assembly GCA_013623525.1 of Fusarium dimerum. NCBI lineage: Eukaryota > Fungi > Ascomycota > Sordariomycetes > Hypocreales > Nectriaceae > Fusarium > Fusarium dimerum. The sequence continues at coordinate 30,397 of JABGLY010000057.1, forward strand.
TGGCCCTCTACCCACCCTAGAAGAGATTCAAAATGCACAAGTCAAGCTTTCCCCTCGAAGATACGCATGGGGGAGAGGCGGCGTTTGTTTCATAAAGGGTTATATCGCTAAGTTTGGCAAAGATGTTGGGGAGAATGAGGGCAACGCTCTTCTCTTTTTAGAGAAGAACCATTTCCCTTCTCCTCGTTTATACGCTATGTATCGGGAACCATCCTCTGGCTATCTCTATTTAATTATAGAGCATCTTCCAGGGCAAAACCTCGAGTCCCTTTGGAAGTCCCTCTCAGCAAAAGACAAGTCATCGATTGCAACGCAACTGCAGGCGACAGTTATACAAATGCGCTCGCTAAGCCCACCTTCCTTTATCGGTGGTGTTTGCGGAGGCAGTATCCCCAATCCAGTTTTTCAAACTGAATGCCCTGATCCTATGATAAATGGCCCCTTTCAAACAGCAGGGGAAGTTTCCTCAGCACTAGCCCTTGCTCTACGGAATAACTGGATGCAAAATGGGCAGCGCGGATGGATCTCTGATTACCTTTCTCGTCATGTCCCTGCGATACTAGGCGAATTCCCAGTGAAATTTACGCATGCTGACCTATCTATGCGAAATATCATGGTGGAAAAGATACCTAAAGAGCCTAGTCCAGAGAGCGCTGCAGAGGACAAGAAGGATGATAATCAGCGATGGAGCTATCGAGTTAGCGGCATTGTTGACTGGGAGTCGGCAGGGTGGTATCCGGCATATTGGGACTATGTTTCGGCGATTGCAAGACCTCAGTCAGAAAGTGACTGGCCTAGGATGGTGGATGACATCCTTGAACCGTATGCGCGAGAGGCTTCTGTGTATTTTCTGGTATTGCAAGACCTGCAACTTATCTATTAACACTTTCATGAATTAATTAAATATCCCATTACACGCATTTTCTTGACACCACGTAGAGGTTATTTCGGTAGATGAATGCTCCGGTTGTCCTGATAGATCCATCTTCAATAACGTGTTGTCATACATACCCATCTCATCAAACAATGAGCTATCGCCATATGCATAATTTGTTTTGTCAAGTGATTGGCTTTGTTCAGAGTTAAATTCAAGGTTGTGTGTGACAGTTCGTGGTGGTTGCGAGTTCCTCAGTAGCAGCTGGGAATCATTCGGCAAGAATTTGGTTGCAAACTCCTCCTTCTGTTGCAGTTCCAGCTCTGGCTCTAGAACTCCCAACTCCATATCCGCATCCAAAGTTTCTCTAGCACGTTTACGGACATCCTGGCGCTGACGATTAAGCACCGCTCTTTGTTGAGTACAACACTCGTGTTTCATCAACTGGCTCGCCCTGAACAGAACGAAGCAGATCTCACACATGTGAAATAAATCTAGAGATGACTTAACAACTAGTCGAAGTTAACACTTGATAGGGGGTACGCACGTCTACAAAAATGCCTGACAAGGTCGTATTTCCTCTGAAAGCTGCGGTCACACCGGGTGCAATGAAATCTCAATCGTTTGGACGTCAAACAGTTACTGGATTGTTTGTCTAATTCATGCAGTGACGATACCTGAAGCTAGAGGTTAAACTAAAACCCAAGAACTTTCGCCCAAGATACACTTGCCTGGTATTCAGACCTATATTGTTCGTCGCAGCCAATGAACTCTGAGGTCATGGTGTTTGTTGGCGCAGGAGTTCTTAGAACATAAGACTCCCTTTGATTATGGTTATACTTGCATATCAGTTACATGCAAGCTGAAAGTGTAAACAGAAAATGGGAGAAGGCAGCAGTTTATGGGAAGTATTGAAATCTCAAACAAGGACATTCACAGATGCATATTGACGACTATCGAGCAGTCTTTAGGTTTGTTAAGCCGATGCCATAATTTAAAGGGAATTTATAGTCTATTAAGCTACCTAATTATCGATAAAAATCAGCATCACACCACTGGCATATTAGCATCAGCACCAACATGGTTGCATGAATCTCTACCTGGTCGTTTTAATCTGCTATATGTGCGCGTTCTCCTCATTCAGGTTGCTCTTCCCTGCTCTCTGAGGAAGGGACATTACCTCATTTGGCAGAAATGCAGGCAAGAAGTAACGTGACCTGTTTTTCATTCTATTTAATGTCCTTTACTCCCACTCCCACTCTCATTCTCATTCTCATTCTCATTCTTAAATATCTCGTTTTCGCATCCTCATTCCTATTCCCATTCCCCCATTTCAATTTTTTGTTTTCATTCCTTGACCCCGCTTGAGGCGCCTCTAACCCCATTCATCTACCATGGCCTCAGTCAACGTACTGGAAGACCAAAGGCGTTTCTTTGAGGAACATCATCAGCTCAGCACGTCCCAGAGGACTTCCCTTGATAAAGTTTACAAAATCTATCAAGGACAGTCGATTCGAGGGCAATCGAGTGCCAACTCACACGTTGCGACCTATGCTAGACACCAATCTGCCAAGTGTATGCTCACGACGGTGCTCAACGACGTCAACCTCGAAGTGTTCTTCTTATGCATTTTAGCAATCCCAATCACCAAACTGGCGGCAATTAAGAGGCAAGAACGGGCAAATTTTATTAGCAAACTAAAAAGTTGGTGGCTGAAGAGCGCCTATCCGCTCGGGCTTCGGCATGTACTTCAAAGCCTGAAAACCCGGTGGGCTACCATCAAAGAACTTTCAAAGAAAGGTATGAGATGCAGAATATGTGCTTTTCAATGTAGTAAGTGTTACAGATTGGCCTTCTCCCAACCCAAATGTGTCAGATAGTTGGTCCCAATCCGCGAAGCCGAGTTCACAGGATCAACATGATCTGTCTCCATCAACATCAGGGCGCTTATCGCTATTTCCCTCGACGGGTGCTGAAACCAACCCCTCTGGCTCCACTCGTCCAGTAGAGGAGATAAGAAGTGGTGCTGAGAGCAGTGGTAATGATGATGACGATGAACCGATTGAAACACATGTGAGTGGGACAAGGGACACTCACGCTCACTCAAAAGGTATCATCATGTTGAACTATACTGGAAGTATCGTACTAACGGAAGTAGGATTTGAATTCCAAAGGGTTTATAAGTTAGAC
>JABGLY010000058.1:0-22765 GCA_013623525.1 Fusarium dimerum
TCCTTGAACCTGGAACTGGTCAAAGATACACAGAGTTAGACTAACCTCCGAAGATTGCGCTTTGATCATTTCGGATAATTTTTTAAAACCCTTTATGATCTAGAATCACGACTCCAGTGCCGGAGGGTATAATGCCGGCAGACCTATGTTTGTGTCTCCCCCTCCCCGCCCCTTGAAAAGCATACACCCTAACGGTTGGGTTGGCACTAATTAAAACGCGCGCTCAAAAGGTTCGATATGAGCAATAAATACTGTATCATACTTTGGAATAGAGTTCGTCCATAACGCAAATCGTCGCTAGTCTGTAGGTCCGTGAACTTGTTGAAACAACAGAAGCCCCTGGATCTCCAAGACACGAGTATATTATATCTAGATGCTGGTCGCCCACATCAAGAACAGCACGCGCTTGCCACTATCCCCGGACTTTTCGTATTTAATAACACTCTTTTAAACATCTCTTCTGTACTTGTCCTTTTTCTCTCTCTCAGGATATCCAACACGTGAACTCCGAATCTTGATCCTCTATCGTGCCGTCAACATGGCAGGCTTCCTCATTCCGCCGTGGTACAAGGATGAGAAGCCTGGGTCGCTCGAGATGAATATCGCCAGTATCATCTTTGGCTTCAGCATGGGTGCAAGCATGTTTACTGCTGCCAAGGCCGCCCATCAGAGCATCTCCGCCCATAGAAGGGGAAGACTGTTCAGTGCGTACATCGTCATGTGCTGGCTTGACTGGATTGGATGCAATGTTATGGGTGTTATCACCTACTGCTGGTTGAGAGGATTCGCCGCGCCAAGGTAATAAGATTCCATCCACTTTATATGCATCCCTTCTTCTTGGTACTCTGCTGACTCTGGCTCTTGTATTCAGTTTCTGGGTCTTCTTCTTTATCAGTAAGTGCTCAGTCTTCTGTAGACTTGTCTAGCACCATTCACTCACAATATCTCTTTTTCAGTCGTCGCTTGGAGCATGCAGATCCAGTTCACGCTTCAAATTATCATCAACAGAATATCGCTCCTCCTGGGCAACAAGAAAAACATCAACAGAGTCAAATGGACAGTTGCTGTGATTGCGTCTCTAATCAACATTAGCGGCTTCTGCATCTGGATTCCCGCACGTTTGCAAATCTCCCATCTGTACGAGGAAATCAACATCGTCTGGGATCGAACCGAAAAGGCCGTCTTCTTGATCGTCGATTTCTCCCTCAACCTCTACTTTATCTACCTCGTTCGATCAAGACTTATCAAGTACGGATTGACAAAATACAACAAGCTCTTCCACTTCAACCTTATTATGGCGGTTATATCTGTGTCCTTGGATTGTGTCTTGATGGGAGCTACGTTCCTCCCAAGTCCTGTCGTGTAAGCAGCCTGGCCCGCCCTGCTCATACAGGTCAAAGCTAACAGCTTGGTAGCTATGTCCAGTTCCATCAGCTCGTGTACCTACTCAAGCTATACATCGAGATGAACGTAGCGTCTCTTCTGGGACATATCGTCAAGGACTCACGACAACAAGATGGCAAACGAACCTTCAACCGATATAGCCCCAGGGGTTGCGAGGACGGAGCCAACGGAAGGATAACGACTTTAATCACGGCGAATCACACAAGACATGTACGCCTTTCCGATCAATCAGATGATAACTTGTGCCAAGGGAAACCTGAATGGGAGAATGGCATTATGAAGAAGGTTGAGACTATGATGGTTTTCGATGATCCCATAGATGAAGATTCTATCACCAAGCACGAAAGCAGAACGGATTGAGAAGTTATTTTTTGGGTGTGGTCATGGGTAGTATAATATTGCTGTTGTTAAGCAGCGGGGTGATTTAATTCGTACATACGTTTGAAAAAAAAAACATACGATATCTATTAATATGGATGACCTCTGGCTACAGTAGCTAGGGCTGATAGTCACACCTACTTCGCGGTTATCAAGAAATTATTTTACCTACGCATATACCACAGTACATGTTCATCTGATTACACGAGAGTATGGCTTGCAAACAATATGTACAGAATACCACAGAGGAATATGTAAGGAAGGAGATGTTGCAGAAAAGACAGTGTGGGAAGCAAACAATGCAGAAGTGAACAATAGGTGATATACAAATGACTTGAATGGACGTATATAACGAATAAAGCCTTCTGTATACGGACTATGACCAAAGAGGGCATAGTAAGCGCACATTCCCAAAGATCCCAGCGTTCAGGCTAGCCTCAGTCTCAGCTCAGGTCAATGCGGCATCGACTTAAGATTATGAGTGAGAGGAGGAAATCCAGAAATAGACTAGGTCCGTGTCCTAGCATATGTGTTATACGACACTTGCGGGCTTTGACTTATTGCAGTATTTCGTGGATAAGGTCGGCATCTGAACGGTATACAACGTCTAAGAACGTGTCTTGTCCTCCCATCTACAAAACATTAGTGTCTGGGTCCTTGGCACATGCACACATACGCAACTCACATATTCAAGAACAACTTCCAGAGGATCGAGAACAAAATTCCCTGAAGACTGTTGGCCAAGATGCGAGTCTTGAGACCACGGCCAAGCAGTCCAACGACACCCTCTTGAGCAACAATCGCCTGCGCAGCTTCGGCTGTAATTGTGTCAGCGTCAACCTAGGTGATGTAGACGGACAACTGCTTACTGTAGGAAACCTTGGAGTCATTGACTTGACGGTATGTCTTGACAACTCGCAAAGAGTTGGAGATCATGTCGGAAACAACCGATGCACAGAATCCGATGAACGCCAAACGAAGAAGCCACCAGAAGAGAGGATGCTTGGGTGGTTCAGTGATCGTTTCAGATAGATAATTGTACTACAAAGTCAGTTTCCCAACCTCCCAGGTTTGACAAGTCCACATACCGTCGCGAACCAGGGGTAGTGTCCAACAAATGTCGCAGCCGCAGTGGCGAAAGCACCCCACCATAGACTCCCGATACCATTCGTCTTGATACGACGTCGAAGAAGGGCTGTTCCTCGTGCGCCTTGTGCTTGAAGGGTGGTTTTGAGAGTGTCGATTGGGGTGAGAATCATGCGGAAACAAGCGGCGCTGGGAAAAGTCAGTGGAGGGAGTTGGGACAGACGTGGAATTGGAAGACTCTACCATAGTGAAGCAAAGATTGTCTTGATGGGTGATGGGAGTTGGCTTAGGTATGGGTTTGAACGCAGAAGGGCGAGGATACCAGCGTTGGCAGCGGTGTCACCGAATCTCGAGATGGGGCCTGTCGATCAGTGATGTGTGATTTGAGAGATTGTGTGTGATGAACGTACCTTGGAACAAAGCTGGTGCAATGCCCTGGTAGTATCTTCTCAGGCCACCCTCTGCATAGAGAGTCTTTGTGGCGGTTCTAAACGACGTTCCATGACGGTATTGATAATTCATGATGGTTCGTAGAGGCTGTATACATTAGAAATGAAGCACAGACAAGTCGACTGGTGGACGTACCATGAGAAGCAAGACCTGAAGAACCATCGCTGCTGCACCGCTCAATCCCCCGCCGAGGGCCCTCTTGAGCGCAGCTTTGAGATCGAACTGTAGATGTCAGTATTTTTCATTCTGTAGAGATGTGGATAAAATACTTCTGTCTCATCCGAGTCAATCCATCCTTTCACGAATACTGCAATCACGATAATTGCTAGTACTGTCCAAAATACCCTCCAAGCATACCACTTCTTATCCCTCCTGCTCCCGTCCACCGATGTCGGCTCCTCTGTTTCCTGCGTCGTCTCCTCTTGAGGACGATCCCCGAGAAGAGGCGCCCTCTCCGACTCTCTCTGCAGACTCTCTTGATCTGCTGGCATTTCGAGTATGTTGTTCTTCAACAGTGATAGTCGTAAAACCACAAATCAATGACAGGTTGGTTTTTTTTTTCTTTTTTTAAAAAAAAAAAAAACTTGTAGTGATTAATTATTAATGCATTTCCCCCGCAACGACGAGATTGGGGGTGGGTTCGCGTGCTAGTGATCATGATTACGTGCTTGGGAACGCGGGGGTGAGGGATGATCATTATTAATCAGACAGAGGGGGAGTGAGTTACTTGCTCGGTTGGTCAGTTTGGTAGTGTTCTTGCTGTCCAACTGATGGTTGTCGATGTATCCTGTTAACAGGCCAATATTCCCATAAACAGTAAACTCCCTCTTGTCTCTTGTTCATGATTAACAAAAAGCACCAGCACCATCAATGCCTGGGATTTTACAGCATTGTGTATATTTCAATCAACATCTATCTCAACTAGACTTCTCTGGCCATGGCTCAACCACCAAATCTTTCCAGATTCCCCTCCATCTCTCCGTCTTTGTCACATACGACTCCTTCACACCCAATCGTGCATTCGGCCGAACCACCAAGTTGAAGAAATCGGATAGCCCTCGAGGAGCATAAACAGTCCATTCACCATTCTTTTCTAAGCGGACGCCGATCATTGCACTTGTTGATATCCAGGAATCGATGCCCGCCTCGGAACTTGGGTGAGACGGGCATGGGACACCGTATTTGTCCGTATACCAGAGATGAACCCTGGCTTGATTGCGTATTTCCACTTCCACTCCGAGATCGGCGAATACCTTGTTTCCTTTCTGGATCATTGCGTCCTCAGCTTCATATGAGGTGTCGGTGTCATGATATATGAGATCGTAATCATGAATACCCGTATCTGGAGGGAGGCCCGAGACTGAGTTCCATATCGTCTGTGAGACTGAGCCAGCTGCGAGATACCAATTTGGCAAATCCAAGTCCACGGCCCTTTTCAAGACTTCAACAAGTGTGTGGTTGGTCTCGAGCACCTGACGAAGATGAGCCAGTTGTAGATGGAGAGGAAGATGAGCTGGGTTGGTTGACATTGAGAAGGCTTTGTCGAGTCTAGGTCATGCATGTATGGTGTCTGTAAGCTTGTCTCCTGAAGTACTAGATGTATGGGCTGTGTTTGTAAAGAATGATGGGCGATGATGATGGAGCAAGAGATGGATGCCTGCTACATCTTCAATTCATGAGGGTCATCTTTCACGTGATTGATGGCTGCCTATTCCTCATTCCTTATCCTTATTCCTTCATTTACCCTACAGCAAACAACTCCCCTTTTCAACATCGCATGATTGATGAATGTCTCTTTGATATTGTTGTAATATCCCTTTACCTTCATCTCTCGTTCACTGTATAATGTTGGTGTCTCTTGTAGTGTATAGGGTCCAACCGCCTCATTCTCACCATAACGTATCTTCTGTCGGCAAATCATCGTCGGATATGATCCCTCTCAATTCCGTCATAAACAAATCAGTTAGTAAACCGTGACTGACTCGACCAAAACACTCGAATTAATTAAAGAAACAAGCTTCTTATCAAGCTTACTCACCATTCATCAAAGATAACACCCGCTATCTCGTCGTCTCATTGGACACCCCAGAAGGATCACTTCCATCCCCTGCTTATCTCCTTGGCTGTTCATTACCCGACATCGCATCCCTTAGCCGAGATAAGATGGATCGGATGAACTCCAATGTTTACTCTTTAGTTCATATATATATATATCTAGAGCCTTTCATTGTTCTCAATCTCATGAAGTGGCTGCAGGAAATCATCCCGAATTTCAAGCCAGCATCAACACCATGGACGCCAAGATGGAGAAATCAGACGACATAGACACCGCCTCCACTGGCATTGGCCACATCGACGCAGAGGCCGCACACGAATTCGTGATCGACCCCCAGGCAGAATCAAAACTCGTCCGCAAACAAGATCTCCGCGTCCTCCCCATGGTCTTCCTCATGTACTTTCTCACCTTCCTCGACAGGACCAACCTAGGCAACGCCAAAGTCGCCGGCATGGAAGCCGATCTCGGTCTCGGACAGTACGGCTTCAACATTGGAGCGTGTCTCTACTACGCCATCTACTTCTTTGCCGACATTCCTGCGTCGTTGAGTGTCAAGAGATTCGGGTTTGTGGTGCTGCCGCTGAGCTGTATTGCTTTTGGTGTCGTGACGCTGTCTACGGCGTTTCTGACAAACCAAGCTGGTTTCTATGCTATTCGTGTACTGCTTGGTTTGACAGAGTCATTTCAGTTTCCGGGTTTGAGCTATGTCATCTCGAGATACTACCGTCGTGGTGAAGTGACGACTCGTGTTTCATTCTTCATGCTTGGTGCAGCAGGATTAGCAGGCGGGTTCGGAGGTTTACTCGCTTCGGGATTGCTAGCTGTTGAAAGTATAGGAAGTGTCACCTCGTGGCGAAATATCTTCCTTGTTGAAGGGTATGTCTGTCCTCCCCTTTTCAACTGACGCCTACTTACGCCTACAGCATCATCACCATTGGTCTTGGTATCATTTCTCTATACCTCTTCCCAGCTGACCCTTCCAAGACTCGCATCTTCAACGATGAAGAACGTGCTTTAGCCATGGCTCGTATCTTCCATGATCAGCCCGCTATTGTCGAGCACAACGAGAGGATGTCATGGGCTCTGGTTAAACGCGGTGTCGTCAATGTCAACGTTCTTGTCGGGGCATGGATCTACATTTGTGACCAGATCACCGTCCAGGGTTTGTCAATCTTCACTGCCAGTATTCTACGCCTCAACTATCCTGATCGATCAACCATTGAAATCCAACTACTGGCTGCGGCGCCACCACTTGTTGGTATGGTGTTTGGGCTCTGTGTTGCGTACATCACCATGAAGACACGTCAACATGGTATCGCTATTGCAGTTTGTGCATCTTTGAACGTCCTTGGCTACTCTATCTGGCTGGCTTCCACCAACGCACAAGCTCGATATGCCGCCATATTCATCAACACAGCTGGTGGATATAGTTTTGGAACTCTCATTCTTGGCTGGATACTTGCAAATGCTGCACCTGATACCGTGCGTAATGTCGCCAACGGTGCGGTTTCTGGTCTTGCAAACATTGGTAAGTCAAGTCTACTCTTCTTTCTTTCAGCTTCGAGCTAATCGATATTCTAGGATCCATCACTGCTACATGGAGCTACATCAACACCGATGCCAAAACTGGCTACCGTATCGGCAACTCCCTCAACACTGCTACAGCAGCTTCTGTCATTGTTGCGTCTCTCCTATTGGTCATATACCAGAAGCGAGAGAACAAGAAAAGAGATCAGGGCTTCCGTGACTACAGACTTGAAGCACCAGCTGAAAAAGTCGCTACTCTTGGTCATCTTCACCCCGAGTTTAGATACATCCATTAATCACATGTGTACTTAAGTCGTAGCATGATATTATTCATGACATTAATATAGACATTAACTTTACAGCTTAATTATATACACATTAATCTAGAATTTCAGTGTCGCTGAATCGAAGTAATACAACCCTCTAGCGCCTCCTCGCGTTAGCACCATTCCATTCCATTCTGTCGAAACACTCCTGACAGCTCCAGCAATCGGTATCACTCCAGATGGCCAAAGTACCAGAAGTATCCGCAGACCAATCCACGGTCTTGAGTTCGCGGTATCCGAACAGACACTTTTGCTGCTCCTCATCGAAACCAAATGCCTGACACTTGGAGCTGGCCTTGCAGATAGCTGCACAGCCGTTCTCCCTCGTTTCGGCAACTTCAGGGAAGACGTCCTCAGGCATGCCGTCTGTGACATAAGGATAGTAACCCTCATGACGACAGACAAGGCCGTCGGCGGGGGTGGTTCGCTCGTAGAGGTTGACACAGACCTCAAAACCTGTTCCTCGCCAATCATCAAAGTTGTCGTCACAGCGGCGCTCGGGGTCTCGACCACAGGGACACTTGAGACAGCCTTGATCCTGCCAGTAGAGGTCATCAGGGCCATTTCCGGGTGTGAAAGAAGAGTGGCTGAGAGAGTGGGAAGCAAAGATACAGGTACCATCCTGAGCTGTAGCGGCAGCCTTGCATCGCCCGGGCATGTGGTAGCACATGGCGTTGCATCTGCCCCAACCGTTGGCCCACTCGTACTCCCCGTCAGCGATGGTGAAAGTGTTCTTGAAGCTACCGTATGTGAAACATTTCTGAGGCTGAGACGGGTCATAATCGCTGTTGAGGTCACAGCCATCGGACAGAGCCAGAGTGCACAGGGGCATGAAGCTCTCAGTCATTGTTGTAGCCTCCTCTGTAGACACGTACGACTGTGTAGTCGTGGGAGCTTCAGTCGTCTGGAAAGTGGTATACATGCCGGTCTGAGTAGTAGGGACACTGGTAGTCTCAGCCTCAATCTCAGGAACACTGCTCGTAGACTGATCGCAAGTAGGACAATCCATGCAAGAAATGTCATGCCAGTAGTTGTCATCCCAGTGAAGGTCGTAGTAATCAGGCGACTCGTTGAATTCGGGGTCCGTAACAGAGAAACGAGAGAAGCGGCACTGGCCTGACCCAAGGTAGGCGGTGGACTTGCAACGGGTAGGCATACGCTCGCACCAGGCAGCACACCACATCTGACTAAGAGGCCAGGGGTCACCTCGAGCCAGAGGGATGGTAAAGTACTCGAAGTCGTCAAAGTGGCCGTACTTGGCACATCTGGGGAAGTCGTTTCCTCCAATCTCGGGCTTCCAAGAGCAGCCGTTCTCGAGAGCAGTGGAGCACTTGGGCAGATCAGGACCCCAGGTATAGGTAGGAGCAGGCTTGGTAGTAGCCGTGACACTCTCCTGGCAGGGGCAGTCCCAGCAGTCCAGGTCACTCCAGCTGACATAGCCGTTGGAGATGGGCTGGAAGTTGAGGTTGGCAAGTGAGTCATGCTGGAAGTGGCACAGGTTAGGCTCCCAACCAACGACCTTGCAATCAGCGTCCTGTCGGCATAGGGCAGCGCATTCAGCCTCCGAGTTGACGAATCGGTTGTAGCCCCATCCGGTAGGGAATCTGTTACCCTTGGCATTGCAAGTAAGGCCATCAGGAGAACTAGCCTTCTTGGTACACTTTCCACCTTCAGGGATGAGGCACTTGGGGCCAGTAGTTGTAGCGGGCTCAGTAGTAGCGGGTTCAGTAGTAGCAGGCTCAGTTGTGGTGAAAATCTCGGTAGGAGGATGAGTTGTAGAGACAGCCTCAGTGACGGCAGGCTCAGTAGTAGCGACTGAAGTAGAGACACCATTCGCGATATCTTCAGGATTGGCCTCCTCACAGTCAAAGCACTGGAAGCAACCAACGTCATACCAGGTGATGGACCACTGTCCATTGGGTTCGATATCGATACCATCAATCTCAAGTCCCCAGTTGGACATGGCACACTCCTGCTGATAGTGAACGTACGCAAAAGCCTTACAAGCTGAACCCTCCAACTTGCACAGCAAAGCACAGTCCTCAATGGAGTTTTGCTTTGGGTAGGACCACGTGGTTCGTCCCCAGTAGCCAGCCTTGTTGTGGCCGATGGCACCGCAGTGTGTGCCGACGACAGGCTGGTCGTTGTCGCTCATGATGCGGATGCCAGGGAGGGATACGGACTGAATGGGCATGTTCTCGCGAGCACGACAGCCTCCAGGGGGCTGAACACCTCGGGGGCAAACCTTGGAGTCGAGAGTGGCAGTAGCAGGTTGAGATGTAGTGGTCTGTTCAATTGCAACTTCGTTGGGAGATGTAGTTGTAATCTCGTAGAGAGATGATGTGGTTTGATCGTAGTATGTTTCACTACGTTGCTGGGATGTGGTAGTTTGCTCGTTGTAACTCTCCGTGTAAGCTTGAGATGTGGTAGGGTAGGTGGTCGTGTCTTGGTCAAGAGGGTTATCAGAGCGAGTTTGGAGTGTCTCCTCGGTGTAGGGAGACGATATGGTAGAAGTCAAGTCAGTGAATGCCTCGGTGTGCTGGGCGCTTGTGAGTTCAGAGCTGGTGTACTCAGTGTTGGTATGCTCAGTGCTGGTCTGCTCAGAACGAGTGTACTCGGTGTTGGTCTCGTCCACGGGAATGGAAGTTCCACGCTCAGCAGAAGCTGTGGTCTCGGCATTGAATGGCGAGGTTGTTGAAATGATGTCCGAGGACGCGATTGTAGTCTCATCGAATGGAGAGGTGGTAGTGATGACCTCTGAAGCACTCGTGGTCTCAATGTCAAATGGTGAAGTAGTAGTGATAACCTCCAAAGGCACACTCGTTGTCTCAGCATCGACGGGAGCAGTGGTGGTAGTAACGACATCCACAATATCGTCATCGTTTCCATAATCAATGGCAACATCATCAATGGTCTCAGGAGTGACCTGATTAGACACAAAGATGGAATCGACGTAGACCATGGCAAAGCCACCCATCCAGCAGTTGACGCCGATGGAAATGGGCTGGTTGATAGCCGTGGCACTGGCCTGCTTGAGAACGGTGTTCCAGATAACGCCAGTGCTGGTGCTCATGATGAACTCCTGGTAGAAGGGCTGGTTGCCGAGGGATGCGGTCAACTGGCAGACACTCAAGGAGGGACCTGTGACAATGGCGTAAAAGAAGCGGATGGTGTAAGGAAGGGAAAGGCTCAGATCAGACAGGCCCTGGGAGAGGGTGACAATACTCAAGATGTCTCGCTTGGAACCACCAGAGTTATCTTGAGCAGACATCTGGACACAGCCCTTCTCCTTGCTACCATCACCGGTGTAGCCGGGGCCAACCACAATCTCTGCATCTCCTTCAACACTGTAACCAGGGATATTTCCCGGGTTCTCATTGTCGCGAGTAGCGAAATTTCCGTTGGCAACCTCGTTCTTGATGACGATAGGGCCAGATGTATGGGTAGACGTAGCAGCGGCAGTGTCTGTTGTCTCTGTAGTCTCTGTGGAAGCATCGACAGTGAGAGTTGAGCTCAGACTAGGAACTTGGGGACGGCAACGACCGGCGGAGGCAACCTGGATAGAACCAGAAAGGGCCAAAGCGGCCAATGCCACGAAAGAACGCATGGCGAATGGTCGGGAGTAAGAATAAACGAAGGGTAGAACAACCGACTGACGCTTGCAGAAAGAAAGAAGAAGGCTACGATATTCTATCAAGGGCAGAGCGATATTATATACGAGAAATTATTTCATTGACAACAATCTCTTTGGTAACATGACCCCTAAAGTTGATATTACTTCGGAGCATTTCTCAGGGACTAGTTTGATAGCGAGACTGATTGAGGGTTGTGGCTGATTGATTATTGACGATAGTCTCTGGAGGCGCCGGGGGCCATTCTCGAATAGGACTTCAGCTTTTGGGGTACCTGCGTGTGTTCTAGATTCGGACTAGACGTGTGAACAAGGACGAGATATCATTTTTGGGAATGCCACAACGCCTGACAGCTTGATCCGTCGATAGTTTACTGAGATGTAGAACTAATCGAGAAGTATGGCTTTTGGGGGCGTTGAATGCCGATCTCGTAGCCATTGTACGTTTGTCAAGTGAATGAATGGACTTCACTATGAATTGCTGCTCTACTCCGTACATGACCAGTGTTTCGATGAAAGGCCAAGAACAGTCCGGGGTCTGTAACTAGTCCAATAGCTGAGAGTCCCCGACCACAAGACCAAGACATTGCTTTAGCTTGCCACATCCTTTCGCTTGCAAAGCATTAAGTAAACAAAGCGGCAGAGCCTAAGCTTAAAGGCTGAAAGGGAAGGGAAAAAAATGAAATCTTGTGGAGAAGTATTTTGACGCTTGTGGCCGAGAATGAGCTGCGAATCAATAGCGCCACCCGCTTAAGTGACCATGTGGGATGATTACCCCTGGTCAAAACAGGGGTTCTTCGGGTCTCGGTGCGTGATGTTCAAGGGTCTTGGAGGGGTTCTGGAGAGTCTGGAAGCGGGTGATTGCGAGACACTAGGGTAGGTCTGTTCAGGTGTTTGATCTTTGGTATATTCTCGGGGTCCACGCGTTAAGTGGTCAACACTATCACGAGATCTTTATGTGCAGGGCTACATTTGAATTGATAGTATCCAGCAAGACACCTTATCACAGTCCAAATGGCTGATGGTAGGAAAGCATACGTGTTCAAGAGATAAGAGCGTTCTAGTTTACATGATTTATAAGGCTCAAGTATTGATAACAATCTTGATGCGTGAGTGATAATCAAAACAAAGAGCAAGAAACCGATGCTTGACCTGTAAATATCAAGGCAAGACACGAAGAAAATAAAGTGTTGTCAAATGCTGCTGTTAGGAATGTATCCGACTGTTGCTTGTTATTCCTCAATATCAACCCTCCATAATGGGTTGAACGGATTTCTACGGATATCGTCAGGGTTAACAACATCTCCAGATGAAAAAGTTCCATTTTCTTCACTCTATAACATTGACTCAACTGCAATTATACAACTTCCGGACGTCAGATACTATTCTAACATGTCAATTAACAAAACAAACACTACGCTAACTACTATACCGAACATCAAACGTTTTTGTATACGCAATCGCTCCCGGGCTCAAGATCGTATCCTCGCTGGAATTATCTTGCCTTGTATGCAGCACTTCACCATTTCTCTCCTTTCTATTCCCATCCGCGTCCTCCGGACACATCACCGTCGTTCTTATCTCTGCATTCTTACCGGTCTTGGTGTCGGCAAACCTGAACATTTCAACATCCTCGAATTGCGAGTATCCCGTTCTTTGTTGGCGAGGGAGTTTACTGTGGGATAGTTCGTAGCCGGAGGATTTGGAGGGGCCTGTGCTGGATCCCATGAGACGAGGGGCGAAACGTTTGATGAATTTGCGGAAGGTCGGCATAGAGCCACAGATGATAAACAGGTTGACTTCCACGAACCTGTTCCTGTCAGTCATGTCAGGATACTGTGGTGGAAAACTCACGACCAGACGTTGGCTGGGGCGGCAACCCAGGGGATATCAGTTGCATTGAGAAGTGACGGCAGATAACACAAGCGAACAATAGACGTCGCAACAGTTCTATCGTTGTCAGTGACCACCGTAGACTTCCCTTCGTCGTAAACTTACACTGATCCAATGCCGAACATGACACCCGCACCAATCTTTTGCTGCACCGGCATCTTCAACCGAACGATCGTCGGGATTGGGATCACAAACAAGATACAATCCGACACAATATTAGCCACCGCAATGGCGATATACATAATCGCCTGATTCACACAGTCTCCCGTCCCTAGTAGCTCTGGTTTCCATGACGCTCGAATCGGTTGACATCCGAAGAGTAAAAGACCGGCGATAGTGAGGGTGTAACAGATAACGAGAACGATAGTCGCCCATATGGCGAACCTGAAGTATTTCTGAGGTGAGATTTGGAGGTAGAATGTTAGGAGGGAGGTTTTGCTGAAGCCGTTACAGGTGATGAAGATGGGGGCGACGATATATGAGCTCTGGATGGGTTAGGGCATGAGATGGAAATGGTACGTGTGTAGAGAAACGTACGAGCATGTGCTTTTCGTAAACATCAATGGGCATCTCCCATGTATGATGGCATAGACCACCTAATGATATTGACCCTATGGTCTGTTAGTATGGCCTTTCTGGGTAGAGGCGGTGACATGGACGTACATGTTTGCACTGATTGCATAGCCAACGATGCCAACTTTCTTAAATTAGCCAAGAACACCAACAACATCATCTGCAATTCCATACCCAGGCACAGAACATCAAACCTATCATCGATTAGTTTCACCCTTACAACGGATAAAAACAACACCATACATACCATCATCAATCGTCAACCTCCCTGAAATGAAATGCTTCGTATACAGTCTCTGCGCAAGACACAAAAACGCCAAAGACCCTAGAATGCCAAACACCATATAATGTTCCAACGCTTTTTGCTTCTGTGGGTTATCGAAGTTCACCACATAATTGTCCGGCGGTGGTAGGAACGTGGTCACGCCATTCGTCACTGGAAAGTCCGACATTGCGACATACAGACAGTCGTTGGGGAAGAAAGTAAAGAGGCCATGGATATTGTATATATGGATTCTAGAAATCTTGACAAAAAGGAAAGAAATTCACAGCGGGAGACAGGCGCTGGAGACAGGCTCGGGTGTAGAGTATGCCATGTAATACATCACATTCTCTTCCGTTGCTTTAAAAATTCTTCAGAAATGAGCCTGCAAAAGCGCGTCCATGATTGATTGCACAACCTCGCAAGTGGCAAGCAAAACACGAGACTTCCCCTATTCCGCACTTAACATCCTTTCTTTTTCTTCTTCCCATTCTCCCAAAAACCTTTCTTTTTATCTTCCGGCCACCGTTTCCCAATGCGACATTGTACCCACCGACGAAGACACATGATTCTCCATAGAAATCCTTGCATGTGGATGCGGGAAACCGTTGAGGTCCGGTCCGTGAGTAGATCATTACTGTAGAGGCCACCACTTACCGAGAAGTGGACTTTCTGTAGGACAGACGGGAAGGGGGAGAACGAAGCTTGGCTTGAGGGGTGGACTCGTCAGTGGTTGTGGAGAGAGGAGGACTTTTTGAAAGAGAAAGACGAGGCTGGGATAGGGATGTGAGCTGGGGTTGTATGCATAACCGTGATGAAGACGATTGAGTTGGATGAAAAGGTTAAGAGACATAGATTCTAGTTGTTCCAGAATGCCACCTTGATCTCCTCTTGTTCGCTGAGGAATTGGTTATTAACTCACAACAGACTCAGGTGTGCCATTCCCAACGTTTGATTCCAGGAATAAACATTGCTTTTTCGACATCTTCCATGGATTTCTTGACACACAGGGAAGAATTGGACCAATCTCGTCTTCATACGGATCAGACGGACATCCCGACATGCATAAATACCATAGTCGACGGCACTTTTGCTCCTTATTACCGCAGAGCAAAGCAGAGACCCTGAGCTTTTCTGGCTCCCCACCATTATTCTTCTCTTTCTATACCCGAGGACATGGGGTGGCCTCATGCCTGCATTAGTACCCGTTATCTCTTGGGAGGAAGAGAAGGAATATATTCCAGAATAGGATGTTATATGTGAGAGTACTCTTTACAGGTTACTATCAGTGCAGATCCACCAGAAATATGATAGATGATATTGCGATGATTGAGTCAGGGAGAGATCTATACTGTCAGTTCATGACTAGTTCCGACAGTCACTTGTAGATGCTGGCGAGGGGTTTCCTCCCCAGCGACTCGATCATGTAGTCGTACTTTGCAGGATCCTAGCTGTTGTGTCGAAAGATAAATCGGTAGTACACTATAGTCACGACCGCTGGGAATCAAATCAAGATGCGCCATTTTGCCCATCCAGACCGAACAAATCTATCTCCACCTTTGTCTCCATCTCTGCCTCGACCAACATTTCATGCCCTGCATACAACTGTACCCAATGGTCGGTATCATCACCCATACGCGGCCGCATCCGAACCTCAGCAATGGTTCGATATCTGCGGATATCCTTCCTGTTCCTGGTATTTCATGTCACTCATCTCGATCAGTAAGAAACTCCCATTCGGTGTTCCTGTATCCTTGCAACGTCTCCCGATGAGGAAGTCATTGAACAAGTATCTCCCATGACACGATGTAACAACTTCTTTGTCTTCTCCACCTTATTTAAATCACAAAAGCAACGGTTCGCCCTTCATTTTTGATAAATCACCCTCTCTTCTCCTCTTTTATACATTAATCACCTCCAGCAATTTCTGCGATCTGCATAAGAAAAAGCAATGGCTCGTCTCATGTTGATTATTGCCGCCTTCATGGCTCTTTTGGGCGCTTCTCTTGCGTCGTCGAATCTCACGCAGATGGTCACTTATGTTAAACGACGACCAGACTTTACTCGAGAGACGTTTTGGGATTATTGGGAGACTCAGCACGCTCCCAAGGTTGCACCCTTGGCTGCGCACTTTAATATTACGAGGTATCAGCAGGTAAGTGGATCTTTGATGCGTGTTTTGCATATTGGAGAGTGCATTCTGTGGATGTTATTGGCGGCGATGGATGGCTGATTTGTTTCGTCTTCCCAGATTCAAGTCGGAGGTCAGATTCTTCCAATCGAGGCCGGAGCTGTGAAGCCTGCGTCGGATGAACTTGTCGATTTTGATGGGATCGCCATGTTTCTGTATTCTTCTCCGGAAGCGTTGACTGAGATGCTGTCTCATCCTTACTATCTTGAGGTTGTGGAGCGCGATGAACATAATTTCATCGATAAGGATGCTTTTGGCGGTGGTATGGTGGCTACGTTTGTTGGTGAGGATGTTGAGGTCGTGGATGCGGCTGAGGATATTTGGACGGGGAACGAGGCGACCCGTCTGCAGTACCAGACAGTGTTTGACTCGTACTTGTAGATCGATGTGATATGATTTTATGTGATACATATGATACTAATATAGAGTATGTATCTGTATAAATGATAATCCTGCATCGTGATCTATGTCGAATGAAAGAATGGTTTAGGCGATACTTGGGATGCAACATTACATGGGAAGATAGTAGATACGTAATATTTCAAGAGAGCCAAAAAGTGAGTGTCTTGGAAGGGGTGAGTGAATGTAACGTTGGCAAAAATAAGACATCGACGTGGGCCTGATTCGAACAGACGCCTCCGAAGAGAATAGATTTCTAGTCTATCGCATTAGACCACTCTGCCACCACGCCTTGGTTGTTGATAATATCTTCACTTATTTTGCCCTATACATGACCTAAACACTTTGTGGTAAGCCGAGCTGGCGATGCTGTCATCTGCGTTAAATATGTCTCTCTGTATAGTATTCAACAACGGCTCAATCAAATGATCGAGGGGACTTAAACCATAGAGTGAGTCAATCATGACAGATGCGGCACCAGTTTGAAGCCGGCGTAATGAGCTGGTATTACTTCTTGGCCTCAGATACCGACAAATTAGCATTGCATCATAACGACAGAAATGATTGTACACATGGGTGTTTAGTCTTGGAGTCTCAATGGGTGTTCACCTCGTTTCGAAGCTATCAATCTCATCCAGAGGCACGGTTATGCTCTTGGTACCCCGGTACATTCAGCTGCTGATCAGATAGATCACGCCACCTGATGTTGATTCCTGACTGATAGCAAATGCCGCATGGACTCATCTCTCAACTCAAACTCTCACAAATCATCTATCAACCATCTCCTACAAGTTACATCCTACACCATGCATCCATCGTCAAAATCCATCCATCTCGCCCGCCTTCTCGGCCCAGTCCTCACCATCATCCCAATCACCGAAGTTTTGAACCAACACATCTGGGGAAAAAACACAGCCGCGGGCGTGCATTTCAACGGAACCGCACTCTTCATCGGCGGGCTGGCGATAGCACAGAGCCATAACGTCTGGATAAAGAAATGGCCTACCTTGATCACGGTTGTTGGATGGGGAGGTATGCTCTTGGGGTTGGTGAGGATGACGTTTCCGGAGAAGGTGCTGGCTGCGACAGCAAGCTTGTCACCGGACAAGTTTTTGATATTCCCGACCATTGTGACAAGTGCTGGCTTGTACCTGAGCCTCAAAGGGTTTGCATGAGAATGAGTTTGTCTCTTCTGGCCTGGATGCACAAAGACAGGCCAGGCATGAGTGCCCAACAAGAGTTATACGGATCGCTCCCCGACCGCGATGAAAGGCTATAAATTTCTGCTTTGTCGAAATACTATTGTTGATGATAGCATTATCATCGGCATCAGCAGAATCTTCTACGTTATTATAACCAAGTCTCTGGCACATCGTCTTTGATGGGCGAGTTGCTTCACAATTCGTCGGACTATTAATTCTCAACGCTTGGGGCCAAAACAAGTAATTATGCCAGGTCACAGACCCAGCAGTGCAAGTATATCAAGGATACGCACGGCTAGAACTATTGTGAAAAATCATATCAATAGTCACCATCAAATGGTGATACGGGGAATTCTCCTCGGCCGACAGCAGGGTTCACAGTGATCCATCATTTGCCAATATGACCTGGAAATCAACAGGGTCTACGCCCGGTCTAGACCAGACAATCCTCCTCGGCCGACTCGGCCGACAGTTGAACTTGATAAACTCGATCCACTGTCCATTCGCCCATTTGGACAACTTTTCATCATACCAATAACTCCTGGCCACTCTCATTACTACTATTTCCGTCTTTAAAACATTATTCTTTGTTATCATTCACTGTTTTATGTCATGAAAATCTTCATCACGGGCGCCACGGGTATGGTCGGAGGTGAAGTCCTAAGACAATGTCTCGCCCACCCCGAGATCTCAGCCGTTGTCGCATTTCTTCGAAGGCAATTACCAGAAGAAGTCTCATCCGATCCTAAACTCCAAACTGTCATTATAAAAGACTTTTCAAAATGGCAGGAGGAAGAACTTCGCAAACACGCAGATGCATCTGCTATGATATGGTACGACAATTCATGGACCACAAGCATGAGTGGTTACTAACAGTTTACAGGAACATCGGCACTTACAGCGCACAAGTTGGACCTGATCTGGAATACCCTCTCGCATTCCAGGAAGCTTTCCTCAAGGTCTTGAAAGAAAACCCTCCATCGACACCCTTCCGATATGTCCAACTAGGCGGCAAGTTCATTTGTCCAGACCAAAACGCGAACCTGTGGTGGGGAAACAAAGCACGAAAACTCAAGGTATTTCTGCCACATACCCTTTTCTCTCACTTTTCATATTGGATGCGGTCGGTGTATGACCTAACTATCCTCAGGGCCTACTCGAGACAAAGACCATGCAACTCGCCGAGGACAACTCCCAGATATGGGTAGCCTACAACGTCCGTCCGGGAGGCATCTACAAGAAGCAGTGGTTCGGCAGTAGTCTTATCAGAGCCATGTTCTCGGATAACTGGGTAATCGAACTTGGACACGTTGCGCTCTGCATGATTTGGTTGGCCACAGGGGGAGAAGAAAAGGAGAGGGTTGTTCTGAATGGACGCATGGTCAGCATAGCAAGGAAGTTGGGGCCGTGATTGTAGCAGCTCGAAGAGGATAGTAGTAGGTATATTATGGTGAGTGTTATTCGAGTGTGGGATATTTCATCGACAGTTTGCTCGTTTCATGTCATCAACTCAGCCTCGAGCAAATCATTGATATCAAAGTCAGCAGGTCGCTTCTGTACCTCTTCTGTCCAACACTGCGTCCTTGGCTTCAATAGCAGTCCCACCAGACGAGAAGGTGCTGTGCATTTTCCCAAAGATCGTTGGATAGAAGAAGCCAGAATGTCCTGTATCCCAGTGTATCCAGTCTCCGCTCTGAATCCTCTCATTTCTTTTGCAGTTTCATCGTTGTTTGTCGTCGATTCCTGTAATTTGGCTTCCTCATAACCACTGGCAGTCAAGAAGATGTGGTCAATGTTGGCAACAGTGGCCGTCATGATGGTCGACAATATCTCGGCGCTCTGTCTTGCGATGCTGTTTCGTCGGCACATCCCACCAAGAGTTTCAAAAGAGTTGATGACCTGTTCAATCAAGGCATTGTCAGAATCATCCTGACAATCCATCCAATCTCGTGTCATGTAGGCTCGCTGTATCCCAGACAGCATAATGACAATGGCCGCGTAAAAGGCACAGAGGTCGAGGTTGTTGGATCGAGGAAGAGGGCCACCAGTTCTTTGTAGGCCAAGCCAGCGCTGAAGAATGATTCTGGATGCTTCCAAACAGCGATTCACACTGTGACTTGGAGCACTGTTCACCTTTTCAAAGGCGGTAGGAAAGTGGTTCATGATACGAGCTTGGAAGTACCACAGTTGATATGTGAGGCGGTTGTATGCTTGGATAATCTCTGGCGAACGATCGTGTTTGATTCCCAAGGATGGACACCTCCACCAACATGTGGGCGCGGTCCTCTTGAGATTGTCGAGAGCTCGATCCACCTCTTTGACTAGATTGCGATCTTTATGTGACCCAGAGGCATTTTGATATGCGAGGCGGGAAAGAATTGGACAGAAGCCTTGCTGAAACCTGATATCAGGGTCGATGAAGGGGTCGTGGACAACTTTATCAGGTGTTATTGACATCCCAGTGCCCGGTTCAAGACCGAGCAGAAGACTGCAATAGCAGTCATAGCTGATGATTGATAGCCAGAGGTGTCGACCATAAGCTGCATCGCTATCGTCTTGATGAGACATGTAATTGTCGTCCAGTCCGTAAAGCCTGGCAATATCGAGACCTCGTCTGAAAGCCAGCCATGCTTTTCGAAATTCCACGTCATTGATGTGTATCAAGCCCAGGATGTACTGGCACTCAATGCCATCAAGAGAGCAGACGATGTCATCTTGAGACAACACAAGAGATTTGACAGCCCAGACGTACTTTGTGATGGTTTCCTCGACATCCTGTAATTCTAGCAATTGCGCCTGGAATTCTGGAACGAGCTGTTGAAGATAAAGGGCAAGGTAGAGAAGGGTTTTGGCGATGAGGACTGTACTGCCATTGGCTATGTTGGCCATATCCATATGTGAGTATGGTTCATTTTGGTCATGAATTATCGGGTTAGGTATCAACATCCAAGCGCTTGTGTTGTTGGCGATTAGTGTTGCGTCATGCTGGGAGGGCAGAAGAGTGACGAGGGACTTTTTGATATTTGTTGTACCATCAAAGTCTGGAGTAGCTGCCAAGGAATATACTGTATGTGAAGGCCAGGAAGACAGCTGTTCGGATGTGGGAATCGCCCCTGCTGCAGGTTGAAACAGAATTTTATTCACTTGATCACTCTGCAGAAGCGGGTAGTCCATCGGATGAAGAGAAGGCTGCTGCATTAGAGCCTGCATCGGGGACGGTGATGGAGGTTTGGCAGTCTCCGCAATCTTCTCGAGCAGATTCTCCATCCTTTGTAGTCTGTCATCATGTCCCTGAACCAGGGATGCGGTTGTGGTGATGACGCCCTGTTCTACAGGCTTTTGTGCCGTGCACTGGCTTCCCGTCTTGATGCACTCAGCGCATACCTCTGAAGCTTCTGTTGTGAGCTGACACTTCACCTTGCGTTTTCTGCCTGATTGACGGTGTTAGATTAGAGGGGATTGGGAGAGATTGGTTAAGATGACTTGCATTGGTAACAGCTTCGCGTATCGCGACGGAGACGTTTACGAGGGGCATCTTGTTGCATATTGACCTAGGCCTGATGGTTCTGAGTAGCCAGCTGCTGATGATGAGAATTACAACTTCTGTCAGGTCGCGCGTTGGCGGTTGGACAACACTTGCTCTACGTTGTTGCGTGATGTGTAGCAATACCGAGAGGAAACCAATTGAGTCACCAGCCAGGGAGGGAAATCCTGTTCTAGGCTGCTACAATCACGTGGACTCCGTGGTGCAATCGTCAGCCTTTGGAAATCTGTCTAAGCTACTCATGTAAAACAAACTTAAACGCCAAGTTCGGAGGACAAAACATCAGAACACCATAAGATCTATCTCCTCATCATCAATCCTAGAGCAGACGACGATGCAAACCGATTACCTGCTAGATTATAACCACTGTACATCACCCATCCTTACAACCTCACATCATTGGCCACAACGATAGCATGACTAACATAATCAAGCGGCAAACAGATCCTGACCCGCTGAAGATAAGGTATGGTCCGAACATGGTCTAGATCGACCTGGGCAAACGTCAATCAGGGCCCCAATCAACCCCATTCGATTATCAAACCTGAGGTGGAATAAAAAATTCTCATCTCGCATTGGAATATCGGCAGCCCAGCAGCACTCGATCTTCGGTCGTCAAGCTACTCCTCGATATCGTCTGTAACATGGACACAAAAGAGGTCAATGTCCAGACAAGAGGTATGTGATGATTGTCCACCAAGTAGCCATTCTTTTTAAACTGGTAATCATCATAGTCTCGGAGCTGGTGTGGGGTGACACGAGTCAAGAAGAACGAAGATTGATTCGCAAACTTGGTATGTCACACATTCATATGCCCTCCATACTAAGAACATAACTAAACGAATTCAGACTTTTTTATACTCGTCAGTCTTCGCTAACCCTTGTCCAGAGAAATACTAAAAATGGCAGACATACTGCTGCTTCAACTTCTTCTTCAATCATCTTGGTAAGAAAATGCCTCTCCCGACGTACTCATTTTAACTCTTTTGTAGATAGACAAGCGTTCGCCAACGCATATGTTGGTTTCTCATGCTCCGAAAACCTACCAAAATACTCACTTCTCTCAGGTAGCCGGCCTCAGGGAAACCCTTGAGCTCAGCGGAAATCAATACAATGTCTTGCTCTCCATGGCTTCAGCTGGGTTCGTCACACGCATCCATCCATCCCCTCACTGTTGATCTCAGCTCACGATTCTCAGCATGCTGGTTGGGCAAATCCCCAGTAGCATCATTATTCAAAAAGTCAGACCTCGCTTTTGGCTATCCACCATGGTGGTCGCATGGGCTGGTCTAACCATGGCGAGCGCAGCGTGCACGACATACTCACAACTCTGTGCTGTTCGTTTCTTTATGGGTCTGGCTGAGGCGAGTACCTACGCTGGATGTATCTACATCATAGGATCATGGTAGTAAGTCAACTGACTGTCCTGCCTTTGCCATTCGTCGCCTAATCACGAACCCCATAAGTAAATCTGATGAGATTGCCAAACGAACAGCCATGTTCACTGTCGCAGGCCAGGTCGGCAAGATGTTTGCGGGAGCCATGATGGCCGCCATTCACAAGTCCATGGACGGCCATGCTGGCCTCGAAGGGTGGCAGTGGGTTTTCCTCATTGATGGGATCATCACCCTCCCCGTCGCCGTCTTTGGCTTCTTTTATTTCCCGGACGTCCCCGAATACACCCAGGCGCCGTATCTTAACCAAAAAGAACGGCAACTTGCCCTCGACCGGCTTCCGCCTAAGCGTGAGGATGGACATAATATCGAGGCCTGGAGTCTCACTAAAAGAGTGCTTGGAAACCCAGTGTTGTATGTCTTCCCCCCCTCCCCCCCCTCCTTTTATT
>JABGLY010000059.1:0-43867 GCA_013623525.1 Fusarium dimerum
AAAAAAAAAAAATAAAGGTTTTAATATGATTTAATACTTTAAATATATTGCCGTTTTGAAAATGAAAGATAGATACTATTATCTTCCTCCTCGTCTTCTTCTGAACTTCGCTTTCGCTTTTTAATTGGTGTGAGAAATATAGGGTTTGTGGCATCAGACTCCTCGGACGTGGTGCTTGCCTGTTCATCTCGGTGCTTCTCAAGCTTGTCTAGTTGACTCTGATGAGCTGTTGGAGAATCTGCATTTGACTGGGACGAAGCAGCAGTCGGGGAAGACGTTACGAGAGTCTCGTCAACTAAAGCATCATATGTCCAATTCGCCTCGTAGTTGTTCCCAGCTAGAATGTGAACGAACCACAGAGCAAGATTGACAGTCCAGCTACCCTGGTGGCTCGGGTCGTCGGTACTACTATTCTCCCAGGGAATCGAGATGTACTCCATCAATCCGTTGTCTATCAGCTCCTGTTGTAGCAGGGCTTCATCTGGAGAGTTGCATAAACTCGTTAGCACGTCGAATAACGCTATAGATGTGACAAGAATTCTTTAACTCACCAGGTTTGTTCTCCTTCGGCTTGATACGGAATATGAAAGCTTCTTTGCACGTCAAGATACATCCATAGCGACATCCGTTCTGGATGCAGTAGGTGAAGGCCTGTCTGATGGGCCAAGCTAGGTTGGCATTGTTGTTCCCTACACCGAACCCTCCAGTGTTATCTAGCAGTTTTCTCATATTCTCGCTATCCCATTTGTTCGCTGGCTTGTACTCCTTTGGAAACCTCTCCTGCCGGAATATGGCAACATCCTCTGTCTCTGCAGGGGACCATGAGATTGAACCGGAATCAGATCTCAGCCTTGACAGAAATTGTGTTTTTGGCTGTCTTTGCTTCTTAGAGCATCGTCTCTCTGGCTGTCTTGGCCTGTTACTACGTCGTTGTGGTGGCAGTGGATATTTGTCTTTGTTCTTGGGAGGATCCCCTTGACACCAAATAACGGGATGAAACTCATGCTGAACCTCGTCAAGAGCTGACGTGACAATGGTCTTGTTCCATTTCTGAATGAGATCTCGTGTTTGTGGTTCGGTTGATACAACACGGTCGGCCTGTGGGTGAATGGTTGGGTAGCAAGCCAACTTGCGGCCCTTGCGACGTGCTTCTTCGATCAGGCGTCCTCCAAAAACCTTCTCAAGAACTTGGATGTCCTCGAATTCCTCCCACCTCTTGAGCTGTGCGGGAATGTAATACCCTCCACCGCGGGTGTTTGTGTTGCTCCCAGACTTTCGATGAGTGACTGGAGGGTTGGGATAAGTAAGTAGCTCAAGTAATGACGTGGGGGCGGGTAATTGCGGCATTTTACAGCTAGGAAACCCGGGACCAAGACACGGATTCAGGAGAGGTGTGTAACAAGGGGCAAAAGCTGCTGTTTTCTAGATGATACACTGGAATGCAACACGAGGAAGAGCTTGGACTCAAATATTTCCGTCTTGATTAAGGGATGGAACCCGTCCATTTTTAAGGACAGAAGACACATGTCCCAACGGATCAATCCGTCCGCCTTAACCAACATCTCGACAGTCCTTCAGTCCGAAGCTGAACTTTAGAGGCAGTGCATCTTGCATATTCGTGTTGGTGATATCTTTGCAGCAGAGTCGTCCTGGATTGGCTACGTGCGGCGCATGACCACGCCACCTCCTTGATTGAGACTTGAGGTGATTGCTCCCACCGGCGGCCCGAGCCTAGCGCAGCATGACAACGAGCTATAAGGGGGCCCATCGACATGACCAGGTGTGCTCATCGTCAAAGTGTCCGTACCAGATCGCCCCTAGGTCTTATTCATACTTGAGCATGCCATCACGAAGGTCTCAACCCATCCCCAGTAGGCTGCCTCCATGTGATGGACCGAAACTCGACATATTTCCGTACCATAAATCACGAATCCAGTGGTTAGAAAGGCTCGACGATGAGGAGACATCGAGTCAAGGTTACGTGTTCCGCGCTCTCATACAAGGCCGCGAGTATGCAATCAAAGTGGTACGTCTGAGATCTCCTTTGGCTTGAGAACTGCTCGCGATCTCTTCATCTGACAATTTGAATATTAGTTCAAATTCTTCGACCCTATGACTATCGAGTATTACTGGGGCCCGATATTAGGCGAAGACGCCCCTTTAGATACGGCTGCTTTCTACACCGACCCGTTCTACGCAGAATGTCGAGCGTACGGCCGCATCAACGAGGTTGTAGGGAGGAAGAGATTGCTAGCAGACATTGTCGTTCCCTGTCACGGTTATCTCTTTCTCCAGAGAAAAGACCAGGAAGCTCTTAGAAGCCAGAACATTGATCTTGGATTAGATGAGGTTAACTTGGAATACCAAGAGTCCACAATTGGTGGTCTACGCGCTAGAGCCATCGTCAAGGAGATAGCATCCCAAAAGAGTGGTGTAAATACTGGGAGCCTCCAAAAGATCCTCAAAGGGTTGGTGGCCCTGAATCACGAAGGAGTGTTCAACATGGACGTTAGAATCGATAACTTTCGAGATGGCAAGTTGGTCGACTTTGGTTCTTCTTGGACCGAACCACATGCTCTTTACGACGCCGCAAATGATCGGACGTATGTTGAATCTAAGCTAGCAGACCGAGCTATGTTTGAGGAGATGGTGCAAGATGAAAAGATACCTAACCCTGCAAAAATTAAGGCGTTGCATCGAATGCGACACAGGTCATATACCAAGCCCAGGCGCTAGGTTTCGTCATGTAAAGTAGTCATGCCAATCATATGAGTTCAATAACGGGAGATATAAAGACATGTTTTATGAGATCTCTCATGGATATGGATAGTGCACTGTAATCGCGACAGCCGTCCTGTTCCCAACGAGATAAAGTATCGCAACGCCGAAACTGACTGAAGCCCGATACAGTCAACTACTTGGACTTCCCCGCTTCTCTCGGCTGCCCCTGGTCTTCAAATCATTCCATGGTTCATAATCACATGCATGCATTCAATGTCTCCACCTCCTGATTGAGAAACAGAACCCGGGTGGCCGTTTGAGGTTGATGATTTGTGCACTCTCGACGCCGCAGGCAGTCTTGTTGACAGAAGGTGCAGTGATAATTAATATGTGACACATAATGCATGATTTGCCTGAATCTGATGCTATTTCTGTCTAAGAGCGTCGTTTATGCCCGATTGGCGTCGTGGGGGCACATCCTTCTCGATGTCTGACGTCTGGCCCATCATGTTTAGAAGGTTACTGACCGGAGGCTCCCGAATGCTCAGAGGGGCAAGGCAAGAAAGAGTACAGGGTTTATAGTTGCATCAAGTATGCAGCGCCAGTTGTTATCAGATCCTGGACTGGTAACAAACAGGACGCAAATCCCTTAGAGATGTGATCTTCCGACGCCATTGGACCCTTCCCAACTCTTCTCTCTCGCTTCTTCGTTCAACCTCCTCCACATGTTCTTCCTCAGCTCATGTCCCTCCAAGAACGCTCGGAACCATTCCCTTTGAAACCGAGGCAACTTTCTCCCGACGCCATCTACCCCCTCACCAGCCAAGCTTCTCAATGTCTCGAAATAATCTTCAAAGTCAGGAAAGACGAGAGCAAATTTTGCTCCGTCACCTCGTGCCTTGATCCTTTCCGTCTCCCATTTCTGCATCTCCTCCACGGGCGGTAATGTGCCTCGTCCTGCAAGCAATCTCGCAGCGTATACGGCTTGCCACTCAAAGACTTTAAAGGTCAAGCCAGCTTGCACCGCGCCGACGAAGAGCAGAGTTGGGTCGTGCTGCCAAACGATGTGTTGATATAGATCTGGTACTCGGTTATTGCGAACAGGCACTCCTGGTAAGAACGGCAACGTCCAGCTATAACCAGTTCCGAAGATGATGTGGTCCACGGCTTCGATAGAGCTGCCATCGTTAAGATACACCGTGCGGTCGACGATCCTCGCAATCGATGGATGGTTCGTGATTTTGGGATGATTAAAAGCTTCGCCTCCAAAGTAGCCATTGAAACTGTGGCCTATCGTGATGGCGTGCACAGGCTGTTGGGCGACGTTGACCAGGTCAAAGGCAATGTCAGCCGCAGACACTGAAGCTCCAACTACTACCACTCGCTTGTCTTGTTAGTCGGGTCGCTCCAATTGCTCTTGGCAGTTCCACTCACCTTTCCCTTATACAAATCCCTACCACGGAAATGCTTGCTATGAATCACGCTCCCTGGGCGTCCCTTCTCGAACCTCTCGAGGCCTTCGATAGCTGGTATATACGGAACAGAATAGTGGCCACTGGCGACAACAACAGCATCAAACCACTCAGTCCACCAGTAGTCTCTCTCTTTACCCTCCTTGCGTAACGTCACCTTCCATTCCGTTCCTACCTTCTCTGCCCGTTCAACGGTAGTGTTATAGGAGACGAGATCTTCATATCCATTGCGTTCCACTAGACTTTCGATGTACCGTCTGACAACGCTCCAGTGACGGAAAGGTGTGTTGGGACCGTATAGCTCAATTGACCGCTTGCTTCCTTCCACTGGGATAGGTTCCTGGCTGAACTGCATAGGAACATGATCAATATTGGTCTCAAGGTATGGATAGATGGAAGACTCGGTGAACCGCGGCTGGTGTGATTTTGGTGTATAAGCAGGCAGACGTTCGGGGATTGGTACAGGAACATCCGCGCTCCTGTCGGCTAGCTGAGAGAGGTTTGTCACTGTCTGGGGACGTTCAGTGTCGCCAACCATGATGATGCGTCAGAACATGAATTCACAGAATGATTATGGACTACTTACCAACAACCACCAGCTCTTTCACGTCGCTCGAATACACGTATAACATCAAATGCCTTCTCTTGTGCCAGAGCATCAATTGTAATTGCGCCAGCTGGTCCGGCTCCAATGACAGCGACACGTCTGATGTTCCCAATAGCCATTTTGTCAGATCCGTCAGGTTAGTCTCGGGCCTCGTGTTAGGGCGTGGGATCGATCTACTGCCGAAACGTGTTTCCTATCCGTGCTTAAGTATCACAGGCTACTGGAAAGATTCCTCCGTGACGTCCCGGGAGTTTAAATTGATTCCAAATGAAGTCAGCTTTGGTTGGTCAATGGCAGTCCTGAGTCTTTTTATCGTTGCATCACAAGACGCTATGGATGCATTATCCTTGACAGGTCGAGCACGCAATCGGTGACGAGAACGTCATCAGATGGAGCTCTTCCATATTACGAGACGATGCTTAATTCTTAGCCAAACGCCAAGAGGAACCCCCTGGTTTGTATACCGAGTTCTTGGAAAACCCTCCGGAATCTAGAGCTCCAAGGTATTAGTTCTTAAGGTTAGCGTGCATTACTGTGAGCTGTAACCCCGTTGAATGTTGCAATTTGCTGATCCTTGGCTTGTGTTGTTGTAACGGTTTCTGCTGATGGCATCTCAAGTGCGGATGGTGTGATTCTGGGCACGCACGCTACTGGCTGGGCTAGAATAAACTTGCACGTCAATCATACTCAACCAAGATATCACTTACAGAGAATGGGCGACATAAACGTCTCCAAGGGTCCTGCATGGCTACCCTTTGAAATTATAAGCAATCGATTTCCCCTGCATTCTTTGGGGCAGCTTTCTTCAAGTTTTCAAACGAAGAAGAAAATCGATCATGAGCGCCATACCTGCAAGTTCTCCGCCTGACGATCAATATGATCCAAACGGGGAAACGAGCAAAGGTGTCCTCGAGAACGAAGGTTCCAACACATCACCAAACGAATCAGAATCTGAAAAAGACTGGGATGTAGATGCGGAAGCCAAGGCACGCAGGAAGTAAGTCTAACATTGCAGGAATTTCACAGGTTACTGACACAAGTCCAGAATAGACCGTTCCGTCC
Source organism: Fusarium dimerum (assembly GCA_013623525.1). Classification (NCBI taxonomy): domain Eukaryota; kingdom Fungi; phylum Ascomycota; class Sordariomycetes; order Hypocreales; family Nectriaceae; genus Fusarium; species Fusarium dimerum. The sequence goes on from JABGLY010000059.1 coordinate 5,863, forward strand.
TGTTTCTCCTGTTTCTTGGTCTTCTCGTCTTCCAACTTGACCGTATGAACCTCGCAAGCGCACTCACCGCAGGGTTTGCCCAAGACATCAATGTAGATCAAGACACCATCAACCTTGGAAATCAACTCATGTTTATGGGCATCGTGGTGTTTGAGATTCCCTGCAACATGGCCTTGCAGCGAGTACGTTGCCGAGATAATATTCGGAAGCTTTCCACTAACGACAGTAGATCGGCCCTCGAAAGTGGATGGCTGGCCAAGTGTTGGCATTTGGTTTCGTCGCGACGATGCAGGTCTTTATCAAGAATCGAGCCGGCTTCTTGGCCATTCGACTTATGCTCGGATTTTCTGAAGCTGGGTACATTCCCGGCGGCGTCTATACCTTGTCGACGTGGTACACCAAACGCGAACTTGCCAAACGGGTATCCGTGTTTTTCTTTGGCATGTTTGGTGGAAATGCCATCAGTCCCATCTTGGCTTCTGGCATACTGAAGCTCGAAGGAGCTCGGGGTATCAAAGGCTGGCAGTGGTTGTTCATGCGTCAGTTCCCTTCATCCAATCCAATGTAGACATACTCACATACATGACAGTTGAAGGTCTTTTCACCATAGTCGTGTCCTTCATTCTATTACTCCTACTACCTGGTAGCCCAGACGTCCCTCGACCATTAGTTGGGCATGGATTAGCACGCTTTTCTTCTTCAGAGCAGGAAATACTGCAACGAAGACTCGAAAAGGATGACCACGAAGGCAAGCGACCAGGTGTTCAAGGATTGGCAATCGACTGGGGCCTTGTGCGAAGGACTGTGCTGCACTATCGACGATGGCCAACGTATGTGGCGGCTTTTGCTGTGTTCTCGACATGGTCGCCGTTGACTACTTACACACCTTCCATCATTGTGTGAGTTTCTCGCTGCTGTGGTTACTATGGTTCTGACATGACAGATCTTTGGGATTCGACCGCATTGCCGCAAACGCCCTTGCCGCCGTTGGAGCCTCCATGGCACTTCCAGTCGTTTTCATATTCGGATATCTGAGCGACAAGACCAATCTCCGTGGAGGAACAGTGATAGCAGGTCATGTCTGTTATCTCGTGACCTTGATTGTGGCTCGACAAGTACATCCTCATGTCGGTAAATGGTCAAGATGGGGACTATGGACGGCGGTCAATAGTTTCGCGGTCGGGTACCACCCGGTTTCCAATTCATGGATCCAGCTCAACTGCCGAGAGGCTGGCGAGAGAAGTATAGCCATTGCGTAGGTTTATAACTTGTACCTCGGAGTAAACTTCAGACTAACGCAACACATAGTATGTGGGTGATGTCAGCGATTAGCGGGTTAATGGTTGGTACGCAGTACTTCCGACCAGACGACACACCGTTGTGAGTATCACGAGTGTTCACCAGTGATTGAAGAGCGTCACTAATGTTGCATGAAGCTATCAAAACGGTCTACGTACCATGATCATCATGGTGTCAGTAGGAATCGTATTTGCGTCGCTGCAAATTGTGATATACGTCGTTCACAATAGGCGAGTGGCTCAAGGTCGGCATAAGGGCGATGGAAGAGAAGCACCGATGATATACACTCCATAATCATCTTGAGAGTATCAATCGTTTCGCACTTTTTTCGGGGGTCTTTCAAGCATTGGTTAGATTCAACAGCTTATCGCCTACAGTCAGGCTGCTGCTACCTTGGATTATGTCAAGCAGCCAACGTGCAGGGTATGATAGTTTTAGACAGATCGTTGATACTGCTAATGGATCTATATCCAAGCTCGTCAAACACTTGCATGGTGCGTTGCGTAATTTAGGGAACTCGTTGCTAGGACGGGAAATGTCAGTGAAATTGGCCTGTTATAACTAGATGGCTAAGTCTTGCTTTAAATAAACAAGTAAGGGAAAGCCAAGAAAGAAAGAAATGGAAGATATTTAAATTAAAGTAAAAGGGATATTATAGTAAGATATTTTTAATCAAAGGTTTTTAGTAGTATATATAATATTAATTAAGCCTTTATTAGATAGTATAAAAAGCAAAGTAAAGGAAACTTGATAAATAGGTGTAATAACAAATAGAGCTAGCTAGCGGGAGATTCAATAGATAAATATAATCAACTTTGAGTAAAAAGGGATAGGGTTTAACTATACAAAACATAAAAAGAAAGGTAAGTCAGCAGCGGCAGGGTTCGAACCTACGCGGCCTAAGCCATTAGATAGTGAATGTAATAGTTCAAGTCTAACTCCTTAACCACTCGGACACACTGCTGTGATGTATTCAAGTTGAGACTGGTCGCAAAATCTACGGTTTATGTATGAGAGACCAAAACCTCAGAGTAGCCAGCCGTCTTCCCATTTGCATCCCCTTACAAGCGGCATGCAGGTAGAAATTGCTTTCCAAAACTGCAGCATCCTATAAGAGTAGGACCATCTGTCGAAAAGAGGATCTTCAAGCTGGTGTGGCGACCAGGCAGATACTTATCAACGCAACGGCATTCAACTCAGCTCTTCCTAACTATTTATTAACTACTAGTATTAGCATTGTTGAAGACGCAAAAGAACCTTCTCAGAGAAGTCATTGGTATGGGCATTTTGTTCAAAACATCCGGTGCTGTTGATGGTAGCCTACCCAAACTAGGACAAGTCAGTTTCAGTCGTATGCCTGCGACAAAGTGGAATCAGCTTCTCAATGGATTCCCGGGAACAGGGAAGCTTACTGTCTTGAAGCAAGTCAGGGAATCACTATTCCACGACACAATCTGTCTTCTGGATAACCGTCTTCTCATCGACCCGGTAGCAGCGGTCGTTCAGTTCGCAAACCTATCTTCGAACAATTACGAAGGCGCGCTGACCAAGGTTGTACCATTTTGGTGACGGCGTGCTTAGCCTATGGCAGCAGTACAGATCAGGCCTTCCTCGAAGAGTATCTAGACCTAGTTCGCAGGACAAATATGCCTCTGTTCTGAATCAATGCGCATTGTGGCAACAAGATTCTGAAACAGCGCCTTTGCAGCCCAAAGCATCAGCACGGTTCCAAGACAAAATTAACGGACGTGACCATCCTTCGTGATTTACTTCACTAACATCGCCTCATAAGGCCAGGTTACAAGGCAGATGGTATCGCGCAGGTGGTGGTTGTGGACCTGGATGTGAGCGGCACGGTGCAGTCATCTGTTAGTCAGATTCTTCCAACTATCTCTACATGAAGTACCACAATGCTTGTATTAGCATGGAAGTATAGCGGTTGCTATGTTTGTTGAGGAGCGTGAAGATGTTGCAGCGGGCAAGGAGATGGCAAACAGTACTCAGTGTCCTGAAGTTGAAATTCATTTTAATATAAACTCAGTCTGTCTTTCGGCCACTCAACTGTAAACAATGACGTTGAGCTTTGATTTTTCTAGAGATAAATATGTCCAAACATCTGGTATTTTACGTCTACTCCCTAGGCTCCTGGATAGGGAATGCGCTTGTAGTTGAAATCACATCAAGCTACAACACTTTTGGTTTATACTTGGCCTAACAGCGACACCAAGAAGGGCTCACATGGAATTCTTCTGGATCAACATCTTAAGAACCAGCGTTGAACAGTTTCCCAGACTTGTAGCTGTTTGGTATCGGACATGTCTGTTCACCGCCTCCAGCTGACTTCGTCTATCTCGCTGAGCTGATATGCCAAGGTAGCCAAAGAATCTGCACAAATCCTAGAAAAGAGATATCTCACATAGTATTACTCTCCGAGGCAGCATTTATTGACACATCATATTCAATACGACTCACTCGTTCGACTTAAAAATCATCCGATACGATGTAACCCTTGTTATTATGCGGCTCTAAACTAGGAACAGCAGGTGTATGAGATTACAATGGAGACTACGGTATAGTCTCGCTTCTGTAGTTGGCTGATACACTAGTTATGCTCCATGGATTCTGATCCCTTCGACTATGCATTCCTATTATGCTGACTAGTTAACAATTATAGGCCACCTCGGATTGAAAGAGGGTCGTCTTCATTATTGAGGAGTCTACCTCGCCATATTCGAATGCAGACAGGCCACGGGTTACTGAGACTAGAAAGAAATAGTGTGCTTAGAAGCCATAAAGTCCCAGTCAAACGAACGAAATCTCTATAGATCCATGACTTATCTGAATCCTTCCAGTACCAAGGATTCGAAATCAAGTATATAAGAAGCCGATGGTCCGGTGTACACCTCTCGCTCAATCCATCCATCAATCTCAACTACATCCAAAATGCAATTCTCCATCATCTCCCTCCTGGCCGTCGCCACCGCTGTTATGGCTGCTCCTCAAACGTAACCCTCCCTATACCACATCAGCTCCACCTAACACTAACACCACATAGATCCTGCAACAACGGAGCTCGCTTCTACTCTGACCGCAACACTCTCGAGCCCTGCAAGTCTTCTTGTGTTGGCGGTACCTGTACTCTGGTTGGCACCTGCGCCCCTGCTGACCCCGTCGTGCCTATTCTCTGCCTGGCTGAGTGCAAATGTTAAATAAGGAACAGGAAGTTTGAGTCTGTTGACTTGGGAAGAAGACCAGGAAACCACTCGCAATACAACCAACCACCTTGAACTCATGCTGCATAGTCCCAAACACTACTGAATCTTTACCAATAATTATCTGTGACTCTGATTAATGATTACGAATCTATGTATGGTATATCCCCCACTTGACAGCCTGCTTCTTGATATTGCCCTTACACTTGACATCCCCCTTCGCGCCAACCTTGTCACCTCGGCTAGCCTCGTCAATAGCCTTAGTAATAATATCAATGACATCCCCTCCACCGAAATTAAAGTTAACGTTTCCGTTGACCTGCGTGGCCTCAATACCAAACGCACAAGTACCAGCAGTCAGGATCTCCCGATGTTTCTTCCCTATTACCTGTGTCGTCCATTTGGTACCACCATCTCCTTGGATATTCTCAATGATGATCTTACAATCCTTGATCAAGGGTGATGCATCCGTAGTTTCGTTCTCATACGTTGAGTCATCGCACTCTCTCTTGGCCGGGGGTAAATCGCAAGGCCAGTTCTTTGTGGAACCACGGCTGCTTGTTTGCCAGGTTTTGTGTGCCCGTTCACCAGAACACACAGGGATCCGGATGAAACCCGGGGCTGTGATGTTGTAGTCAAGCAGGACTTCCAGAGTGCTATTCTTGGACAGATCCGGAGAGCGTCCGACATTCTGTTTGCCGTTCTCCATATAGGTCAAGACGGAGCTGTCGATGTCAGTAATCAGTTTATCACTTGCCTTTCGCCGGATCCAAATTCAAGTGTTGGACTTACCCCTTGATGAAGTCCTCTCTCTTGATACCTCCAAACACAGACCCATCCAAAACATCTAGACCAGGCGGCATGCTGAACTTGCTACCAGAACTCCCCTTCGGATAGACCAGGTAGTACTGTTTCCCATCAACACATGCACCAGTGGCATTCATCGTGTTCTTGCTGAGGTACGTCTCATCCGGTGTCTCGTCGCAACCCTGTCCCGAGTCAAGAATAAATGCATTCGCCTTGGAAGCCTGCCAGAGAGTAGGAATTACATATCCAAAGAAAATCCTTGGCATAGCCGTTGTCATCCAGCCCTGCAAGACCCCATCCGTAGGCAACTTTTCTCTATCACCATCCACTAGCTTTCCTCTAGAGATAATCCCCCAGATGGTGTCTATTGAGGCGTCTGAGCCGTTAAACATGGCGTCCAGGGATTCGGATGCAACAGTTTCCCATGAATCGATGGCCTGACCCATGTAGGTCGTAAAATTCCTATCCCCAGATGTCCATCCGGGCCTTTTGACCCAACTGTTAGCGAGATGCAGCAATGTTATGGTGTGGGTAGTTGATCTACTATGGGAACAGACAACCCGAGAGCGACGTACTGTTGGATGAGCGAAACATTTCTGGCAAAAGGTATGCTATGTTGGAGCAGCGCCAAGGCAATATCTTTGAGCCGTTCATCAGCCCCTTCTAGGACAGATGTGTAAGCTAGGCTTTTGGCTTTTTCTATAAAGGAGGCTCCAGTAAGTGTGGCAGTTCCTAGTGCTGCCAAATCAGCCAATGCGTTAAACCAGATTTCTTGATCCTCATCTGGAGATTCGGCCGCAAACGTCTCTTCCAGCGTCTCTAGTCCAACATGGACATAATAAGTAGATTGACGCAAGTTCCATCCAAAACTCCGGTAGAATCTGCGAAGGTCCACAAGCGAGTTCCATATGAGCATCGCCGCAGGCCCAGAATCTTCAAGATTGAACACTCGGAGACACTCTATAATCCTACCGCATGTGTCATCGGGACAGCGTGAATTCCAACTGCATGTGTCTCTTATCATATTGCGACACTGGGGATCCTGAGGGTATCCGTAGATTGCAAAGGTCCCGATGGTCCGTGTGACTGAGACGTCGAATTCGAACCCATTTTTCTTGTCAACGTCTTTGTAGATCCTGACGATATCATGCCACGCGTCATTTGCATCGACCGCATTCCATCGATCGGTGGGAAAGTAGTCATACAGCCATACAATGGCTTCGTTCCTACAGTCGTGGTGTACCCAATTGCCGTTGCGGGAGGTATCGGGCTTTATGACTTGTCGGCTCACTTGTCGGCTTACTCTTCGGTGGCTTGTCCTGTCTAGGTCCGATGGGTGCGACAAGTCTCTGGTGCCGAATAGATCTGCATGCAGCCTGTTGAGTATGGCGGCATGGCTTGACTGGGGCTCTGCGACGGCGATCTCAAAAAACAGTAAAAGACTAGCCGCCCATATTGCGACCTTGAGGATGGATTGAGAAAACATGGTTGAAAGAACCCTGGACCAGTGTAGGTAAGGACATAAACAAGACCAAAGGATGCGAAAAGATGGAACTAGAGGATGGAGAAAGGAATAAAAGAAGCAGATCAAGCCATGCTTGTGTATTTGGGGGGAGATGAATGTTTACCCCAGACGACTGACTGTCAGTCAAGTGGCACCATTAATGGAGACCATTAGGGGAATTCGGATCATGAACCGGTGAAATTTAGCATGAGTTGCCTAGTGCCAAGAAAGCTTTTGAGCCTTTAAGCAAACTGCTGTTATGCTGTTCTCCTGCGTTTGTTGGTTTCAGGCCAAGATGATGGGTCACAATCAACACGACCTTGACAAGGATGAAGGACCCCTGGAGGTTGGATGGGGAAATACCCTAGCAGTGTATGAATTCCCCGAAGAGCAGCAAGCCGTTTGTTTCCTCCTTGCTGATGTGGAGGATAAGCATAGACAAACGAATCTATGTAGATTTCAACCAGGCTGACTCGTAAAGTTGAAGACTGGTCGCCAAGAACGAATCATTTATTGAAGGAGATAACCAATACTGGGCCTTGTGGTTGCAGGGCAAGCCTTACAAAAGAACGTGGGTACTCGACAAATTAGCATCTTGGCAAAGAGGCGCATTCACTTTCATCCATGGGCTTGAACCAACAGATATTTTCAAGAAGCCAACCGAACGAGAGACTGTATGATCTGATGATGCTTGTTGAACTTGACTCGTTGGGTATCGAATCTGGTGGTTTTAATTCAGCCCAGGAACATTCGCCGTGGATGGTGATAGCAGCATGGGAAAGCTTGATTGGTGGAAATGTTGGCAGATCAGAGGCATGTTAGAAGTGACTCGAGTGTATTTGCTGCAATATCCGAGGATTCAACTGCTCCGACCCTCAGTTGTTATCGGGCCCTGTCGATCTCGTTCCTTGCATCACAATGTAATGTTCAGGTGGAAAGTTGAGATGCAAAGCCACGGAAGCGATCCACTCCACTTCATCAGAAGATGGTGAATCGGATTAATCCGAGTCCGAAGTCGATGGCATTCAACCCTGAATCGTGTATAAGAATACCTCAAAAAATTGAGCAGTTCCAGCTACAGTCATAAAGGCTCGACGTAGGTTGTCCCGGCACACAAAAAGGAATATTATTTGGGGATACCTTAATTTGTATCCTTGGTATCGACTCCTCAACCTGGAAAGATGGCACCATTAGGCCCACCATCAACATCACATGACCTCTCCCCTCCCATTGGTCCCCCAACACGATCGTATTTCTCATCCATCCGAAACCGATCCCGAGCAATCCCCTTCTCCCTCACAATGCATGATGACCTGACATCCTATTCAAAATCCAACCCAAATGAGTGACAACCATCAAGACCCGACCGTCAAGTCGCGAAAGCCGCAGGCCCCTTCAAAACGCTTAGGTCATAAAAAGTCAAGAAATGGATGTACCCGGTGTAAAGAGAGACACGTCAAGGTGGGTGGTTTTCCCCATCGAGCCATGACATGGTTTCACTGACTCTTTTTCTAGTGTGATGAGAAACGACCTTGCCGCAATTGTGTTCGATTCGATCTCACATGCAGCCTAGTCCAAGATCTCGGCACATCTCCCGCCCCAACTTCGCCAAAGCAGTCGATCTCTTCACCGCGATCGCCAACCACCGTCCCGGTACCATCATCACCGGATGTCTCGGCTGATGCAGGAACTGACCGTAACGCGCTGACATGGATGCAGAGTCTCAAACTACTTCACCATTACACCTCGGTCGTTGTAGACACCCTCTCCAACCATGCAGTCGGTAAGGATCTTTGGTCAGACACTGTACTTGAAGTCGCGTTTGCAAACGTTAGTTGTTTCCTTCATGCATCCGCCACGCCACTTATCTAACAACACAAGGAATTCCTCATGCATGGTCTGCTATCCCTCTCAGCACTTCACTACGCCCAGCGTCATCCTCATGAACGTAGGGAATACCTCCTCATCTCATCCCATTATCAGAGTCTAGCCATTCAGGAATTCACAGCCCGCCTCAGCACCATTAACGAAGACAATTTCGAACCTTTCTTCTTCCTCGCCACCTTCGTCTTCATCCAGAGCATGTGTTCCATCGCCGACCCCCACAAACCGGGCGACACCGTCACCCCCGGCGAGATAGCCCACTCCTTTGGACTTCTCCAAGGCATTAAGAGTATATTGGCCTTCAAGCCCATGGAGACGTGGGCTCGTGATGGACCACTCAAGCCGCTCATGATACCACTCGACCCAGTCATCGAAACACAGCCAGGGCCTTTTCAGGATCGGATGGAGGAACTGTACGCTGTTGCCCGGACACTCACACCCACTGTGGAAACCATCAACGTACAATCGTCTTGTCTCCTGGCAATAGAGTCACTCCGAACAACGCATTCATTATGCGTAACCGCGGATCAGATAGATCAAGCTCGACATATGTGGTTATGGCCATCTACCGTGACCACCCTGTTTGTTGATCTCATCGGCAACAGCCATCCTGTCGCGCTGATCATCCTGGCACATTACGCGGCATTAGTGCGACGATTTGAGCAGCCACACTGGATGAATCGCGGATGGAGCAGGAGTATCATGATGGCTGTCGAGCATGCGTTGGATGAGAAATGGACGCAGTGGATAGAATGGCCCAGAAAATCATTGTACGAGGAGATAGACGTAGACCAGATGAAGGGTTGACTTGCTGTCCGAGTGGACTCTGTATTATTCTGTATTAACATGACTCTCAAACCATCATGATTGGCGTCCAGAAGCGCATCTTCAGCTGCCCCTTATCTTCGGAAGCAGCCGCATACCGTTTTTATTTCTCTCAGCGGCCAGTTCCGAATGCGGGGGATGTCGATAAGCTTATGACAACCATCAATCTATTTATTCAACCACATCGCCGTCCATCGTATTCAATGCAGCATCTCTTTGACTTAGCCGAATACGCCAAAATGGCCTCTCAAGATCTTGTTACTGCCCTGCTGCAAACCCTCGAGTCAGATATCATCCCTCTCACCAGGAAAGGTGTCTCCTCTGGCAGCAAAGTGTTTGGTGCCGCTATCCTCTCTTCATCTACACTCCGACCATACACGGTCTCTACAAATAACGAACGCATATCGCCTCTTCTGCATGGCGAAATCAACTGTATTCAGACCTTCTACACCGAGACATTTCCCAACGCCAGCGACCGACCAAATCCGCGCGACGACTGCATCTTCTTCGCCACACATGAACCGTGTAGTTTATGTTTGAGCGGGATTACATGGTCAGGATTCAAGGAGCTTTATTACCTGTTCACGTATGAGGACAGCAGGGATAAATTCTCGATTCCCTACGATATTGAAATCCTCGAAGAAGTATTTCGTGTCCCAGCTGGAGAGAGTGAGGAGGACTTGAAGAAAAGACCACTATACAACAAGAAGAACAAATTCTTCACGGCCCGCAGTGTGGCTGAATTAATTGATGATGTCGAAGACGGGGAAAAGAGAAATCATCTGCGAAACGAGATGGAGAGGATAAAAGAGTTGTATAACGGATTGAGCGAGGTATATCAAGAGAACAAGAACCAGGGGATCGAGACGTCTAGTACATGGAAGTAATCATTCTAGATGCTAAAAATCAATACATAACTCATGGGATATCCAATGCGCATAAAAGCAAGCAGGAGCGCCAGGCCGCCTGCAATCATCCAGACCATCAAACCATCATGACGGAGAAAATCAAGCACACGCTCAACAGCACGCCACTGGGCTTCCACATACTCCCACCAGACATGCCCTCCTCAAATCCCTTCTCCTCCCCTCCCAGATACAGCGCACCTAATTCCGTCAGGCCTCCGTCCCCGTCAAATAACGAAACGCCATCTCCCGTCCACTCGTTTGCCTCGTCTGAGCGGAACGCGCCAAACCATGCATACGCCTGGACGTAATCAAGGTCGTCTAAGCGCGGGAGAGTCTCGTTCATCATGGCGAGTGTTGCTTCCTGGTCGGCTTGCGGGAGAGCCATTTCTGTGATCCAGATTGGTGCGTCGGGAGCTGTCTCATTGTAGAATTCCCGGAGTTGAGAAAGCCAGTTGAAAAGACCTTGTGCGTCGCCGTACCAGTGCACAGCGATGAAATCAGTAGGACATCCGTTGTCATCGATTTCATAACATGATTCGTTAAAATCGCGAAGCCAGTCAAGACCTCTTCCTGAGCCGGTGACGCTGGGGTGGCTGATTGCCCATTTCCTCGAGTTATCTCTTAGAGGCACAACATGCTCAATATACGACTTTGCCGCATCCTCCGGGGAGATACTACTACCTCCCGTATCTGTCTCTCCATCTGGTTCATTAAACGTAAGGAGATGTGTCGAAGACTCTGGAAGACGTCCTAGACGAGAAACCAGCTCATCATCTGTGGAGTCGTCGAGGCCGTGTAACAGAGGAACAAAAGGGATACTGTTCCCGATGTGGTCAGATGGCCAGAGAGACCATGTGTAGTACCATGATATTTCGGAATTATTCGAAACAAGAAGACTGTTGTCACCTTTGTGAGTGTCTCCCTGGAAAGCAAGGCCTCGTTTAGAGGCGAGATCAATAGCTAAGGAGCGATAGAATAGTAGAAATAAAAACAAATACATGATGCATATGATGATTTTGAAACAAAAAAAAAAGAAAAAGATGGAGTTGGTTACAGGTGAATAAATTTAAGATAAACTTATCGCCACTAAAACACGTTCCCCCATATTATCCAAGTCATTTAATCAATTCAGGGTCTTTTCTTAGCTGAGGTTATCTTGATTTGCCCCCTTGTATGTTACGTCATGGACAGGGTGGTTGAACTTGGCTTGCGTCTTGGATTTGTGGTGGATGACTAACATGAGGAATCAAGAATTAGGTGTAGAAATGGCGGTAAAGGGTAGATTTCTAGTAGTGGTTGAGTTTCTAAATGGTGATTGGTGTTTATTATTTGTCTGTCTTGGCTGTGTTGTCGTTAGAGGTCGCGACATCAGAGGATGTAAGGTGGGAATCATTAGATATACTGATTGTCCACTGGAATAATTGTAAACCAGGTCATCATAATAGGCTTTCAAATTAAGTACTATCTCTAGTTTGGATATGTCCAGGTAGTCACTACAATGCACTTCCAGGTACCCAATGATCTGGTGGTACTGATACTGGGAAGATTAACACAAAGCACACATGCTCATGCTTGATGGACGTGGCTATAAAGAATCACTCGTCTTATCGATTCGTTCTTGATTACAAATAATTTCACCCGTCTTCCACATAGTCTAGCTGTCGAACGTCGGGTTATGCGGCCGTGTTCCGTCATTATTTACCGATGTGCCTGCACTAGGTAGTAATACGATAGGGAGATCTTTGAGCTTAGCATATGTACGTTAATCTATATATCTCATCATAATCCTACTTAGCTTTTACTTATTCTGCTTGACATGCCTTATGGATGCCAAAGTGTCCATCTACCCACCACTCCCTCGGACTAGTGTGATTGGAAACCAATCCGATCTGATGAAACTGACGGTTACAGTCGTTTATCATGCATTTGCAGATCAAGTAGTGATAGGAATGCTACACAATGTCTCACTGATGCCAGGTACACGGGATGTGAGCTGCAATATGCATTGTCGTAGATGGGACGTCGTTCTAACACAACCAAATTATCACTCCTGTGGTATAATACTTGTCTTGTTGGGCACGCCAAGAATGCATATGGGTCATAGAGGTTCCCCAAGATAGAAAAGGGTAGCTTCATAGTTCGACAAGAGATATTCAACCCGTGTACTGATAAGTTCTGTCGGGCAGAGGTAACAATCCATCAGAATGGTCCAAAGATACGACGGACAGGACAGCATAGATATCACTTTTTCAAAGAAACAAGTTTTCATAGATGAAAGAAAGAACTGGGAAGTCCAGATTGCAACATGGGCAACGTCACTCAGACTCACAATTCTATCACCTCTCAATTCCAGCATAACGGTAAAGAATGACACACAAACACAAACACAGCAGCACTTCATCCAAAACCCACCCAACCTCACTTTATCCATGACACAGTCATATAACCGCATATGAATCTTCCAACTAACTGCGCCATATATCTCCCCATCTATGCTGATGCTCGCTTACTCCCTTGCAAGAAGAAGACCTTCTGTCAACGTAGTATCGCACCAGCAACCCCTGTCGCGAGTCGAGACGAAAGAAGCTATCAAGCTTCCCCGCAAACAATGATTGGCACGCATGGAACTTGACAATGATACTTGGATTCATGTATCTATAAAATGCTACTCTGGCTTGACTGGGAGTAAATCAGGTATACTGTAAAAGTCGGTCACGGGGATTGGATGTTCTAACAGTCAACTAGTCACCCAGACTTCACTTCAACTAACAGCCATTCATATATCCTTCTCCTCAAACGAAGCATCTCTTAAACCAAACAAGTATCCATCCCAAGGCTGATTACATCCATCTCCTCACCCCCCATCATATCAATCGTTCAGCCAACTCACTACCCCGCAAACCTCTCCAACCCCCCCCAATCCTACCCCAGGATTCATAACCCGGCTGTCCCTGCAGTGACATCACCGCACCAAAACCAAGCGCTCCAATAATGTCTGCGGTCAATGGGTTGAATAAGACCGAGCTTCCATTGGGATCGGCAGGCAGGAAAACCATGGGACTATGATAGTTCGTGGACTCTCCTGTTTGTCCGTATACAGATTGAGCTGTTTTTACTCGGCATGATATATCCGGACAACGTTGATGCGCACCAGTCATTCTGTTCAAGACATGTCAGTTGACTAGCTATATCAGGATGTAGACCAACTCGTCCATGATACATTTGACCATCTCTTAAGTCTATAAAACCCCCTCATGGCCCACAGAATAACCATACCATGTAGTTTCCTTCCCCTCAAGCTCCTTCACAATGAAGCTCCTTCACTCCATCATTCTTGGCTGCTTGCCTCTGACCCTCGCCCAAAAACCCACAGACAAGAGCCCCGACAAGGACGGCAAATACTGGCTTTTTGGCGACGGCATCAAGGCCGCCTTCATCCCCTATGGTGCCTCCATCTCCGATTTCCTGATTGATGATCAGTACGGCATCACGCGAGACATTGTCGCCGGCTTTGACAATGCGAGCCACTACAGCATTGATGAGGTCCACGCCCACTTTGGTGGTGTCCCTGGACGATATGCCAATCGTATCAAGAACAGTACCTTTACCATTGATGGTAAAAAGTACAACGTTGAGCCGAATGATAATCCCACAAAGGAACATCCTGATGGTTTAAACACACTGCATGGTGGTCCTGACGGTTGGGATTATCGTAACTTCACTGTTGTTTCCCACACCAACTCCAGCATTACTTTCTCCCTCGTCGACCCCGACGGCAAAGAAGGTTTCCCTGGAGAGGTCGTCTCATACGTGACATATACACTCAATGGAAAGGACTGGGACATCAAGATCATCGCATTGGCTACAACAAAGAAGACTCCCATCATGCTCACCAGCCACACCTACTGGAACCTGGACGGCTTCTCCAACAACGAGACAAACACCATCTACAACCATACTCTACACATGCCCTACAGCGGTCAGAGAGTTGGTGTTGATCCGATCCTCATCCCGACGGGCGATATCCTCCCCAACAAGAAGGGTTCGGTGAATGATTTCTGGAGCAAGCCTAAGCAGATTGGTGCTCAGGTGGATGATCCCGAGCTGCACGGTAACTGCGGATTCAACTGCACAGGATATGGTAAGTTGCCCTGATTCTCTAGTCAGTATCGAACACTAACACTTTATAATAGACAACTGCTGGCTAGTCAACCGCGAAGACCTAGGAAACTACAACTGGCGCACCGAAGGTCCCGTCGCAACCCTCTCATCCGACTGGTCCGGTATCAGCGTCGACGTCTACTCCGACCAAGATGCCTTCCAGATGTACAGCTGCGTTCAGCAAGATGGATCAATTCCTCTCAAGAAGACACAGGGCCTGGAGGATAACGAGGATTTCCCACGTACCATCCAGAAAGATGGATGCGTTGTCTTGGAGGTCCAGGATTGGATTGATGGAATCAACCACCCTGAATGGCACAGAGACAAGAAGCAGCTGTTTGAGCCTGGTGGTGATCCATATGTTTTGCAGGCGAGATACTCTTTTAGTGTCAAGTCTTAGGCGTGGTACTCTATTATCTATTGCAATCTATCAAACTCGTATATATCATCATCATACAACATGTCATCATCGGTTTAAACAGTCTCAATATCCTTCAGCTTATCACCTTTTAGTCCCATAGCTTGGTTCATGACTTCATCGGGATCATGGTCACCGGCATCCAGTACCTCTGTCTTGTTGCCCTCAGTCCTGTAGCCACTGTGGCTGCCAAAGACATACCAGAACAGACCAGTCAACAGGACAGCAGCAATAAGGAAAGCAAAGACGGTCCAGTTGCCCATGGAGTACATGGGAGAGGTGCTGCTAGGGAAGAGGAAGGGAGCAGTGATGCCACCGCAGTTGGCGATGGAAATCATACCACCAGTTGCCAAAGCGGTAGCTGTCGAACCTCGGACAGTGGCAGTTCGGTGCTAGTCTTGTTAGTCAAGGTCTAATGACAGATGGATGTTGGAACTTACAGCAACGAAGGGAAGAACAGCAGCGTTGGTGCAAGCAATGATAAACACCGCAAAGTAACGAACTCTCCAGTTCGTCACAACAGCCAATAGAAGATATCCAATCGACACAAATCCCAAACCAGCGATGATATGTCGTGATCGCTCCTTTGTCTTGTCGCTGTGAAGACAGTTACCAACAATGATGAACAGAGCAAAGACGTTGGGCGGCACGGTCAAAAGCTGAGCCTCGTAGCCTTCGAAACCAAGCGACGCAACGATCGTCGGGGCAAAGTATCCAAAAGCGTTGAGAGAGTTTGTCATGAGGAAGTACTGGATAGCGAAAAGCCAGAAGAAGGGTTCGCAGAGGGTTTCCTTGGCAATCTTGCTGTCCCAGTGCTTGTCGCTCATTGATGGCGCGTAAGGGCCGAGACGCTTGACGGCAAAGGCACGTTCTTCGGGGGTGAGCCAGGCGACAGTTTGGGGGTCTATAGATGTTAGAATGAGTAGACGCAAATGGGGAGAGGGCGCCGTACAATCAGGGAGCCAGAACCAGACACCGACACCGACAAGGACGGATGGGATGCCTTCGAGGATGAAAAGCCTGGATTTGTCAGTATGGTGGTATTAACTGGACCAAGGGGATGCGTACCATTGCCATCCGGAGAGGTTGGCTTTTCCGTTGAGGAATGAAATACCAGTGGCGAGAATACCGCCGAATGCACCAGCGACAGCAACACTTTGATTGTCAGTTGTGTCTTTTTTTTTTCTTTTATACTTGGGGGGGGCCATACCTGGATGCGAAAATAGCCATTCTCGTGGCTCGCTCTTCAGGCTTGTACCAGAAACAGAGATACATCATGACACTTATCCTGTCAGTACATTTCTTCAGAGTGGCTGATAATCTACTCACCCAGGAAAGAAACCAGCTTCGGCCAGACCCAAGAAGATGCGCACAATCAAAAGTCCTCCGTAGGTGGTAACAGCAGCAGTGCAGATGGTGATGATTCCCCAGGAAACCATAATTCTCGCAATCCATTTACTGGGCGAAAAATACTTGAGCATGATGTTACTGGGGAATTCCATGAGGACGTAAGGGACGAAGAAGAGAGCGACGGCGACATTGTAGCGTTGACCGGTGAGGTTGAGTTGGTGAACCATGTTATCCTCGGGGGTATCATTGTTGAGAGTTCTGGCGTTGCCGAGATTGACACGGTCGAGGTAGTCTGTTATTGAATTAATTTCTGTGTCGGGGTGACTGACCAGTCGGTAGAACTAACTGAGTAAATATGTAACGCAAACCCATGGTAGAATACGAAGATCCTGCTTTCGAACAATTCTCCTCTCCATCTCCTTATCGTTGAGATCAACCGTCTCCAACGCGGGAACGTCGAGAGACGGCTTGACCGAGAGGAATTTCTGCCAGTTGACCATGGTTGATTACTGTCTACAATTGACCCAGCCTGGTGCACACACATAAACGAACAAATGGACGGAAAACATGCGTCTATTTAAACACAACCATCTTGTGTCGGTATTTACCCGTTATCTATGCACTGATGACCACTCGGGGAAAGTCATAAACCAGAAAGGATAGAAAACTACACCAAATCAAGATCCGGATACTCGTACATAAGGAGCGAGATAAGAGACAAATAAAACGAGATATCGGCACTTAGAAGTGCAAAGATTGTCCGCAGAGGGGTAATATTCTCCCCCAGACGATCCAGACGACTAAACCTATGCAGGCAACGATGGTAACTCTATTCTCAAAAGATCTCCGCGTTCCAGATACGCTGCCAGACTCTGAGTGGCTGCCGACGCCGGCCGGCGGGCGACCCCTTGGAGTTTCTGGGGGCAGATTTCCGTGACTGGGGGTGTGTTACTGTTTTACGTGATGTGATGAGTACCTTTTTTTTGTTTTATCTTTAGCGGGCCAACTGCCGATACCGCAAGGGTTCGGCATGTCGGCGTGGTTCGAGTTTTGAGGTATAAGAGTAGGGTGTGAGATTGGTAATACTGGTTTTTGTATGTGGTTTGTTTAGAGTGTATTATAATGTTAATGTCGGATGTTTCATTATGAGTGTCGTATCTCTGTCGCATGGTATAGGTTGTAACAGTAGCTGTCCCTGTTGATTGAGATTGATGAGGATATCAGCATATTGACACGAGTCATGTTCCATGGCAAGGTAACTCTTTATGCAGATGAGGAACCAACGACTGAAAACCCAATGAATGTGTAAGTGATTACTTTATCTTCTTTTTTTTTTCACATTAAAACGAAGCCCTGAGTAGGAGGTTGTTGTTTGATTTTCGTCCATGACACTGGAAATCTAGGGCTCCTCAAGAGGTTATTCACAGGATGGGAGAGGAAGAGGGAAACAAACCATATGAATGATTAAAGTGCAAATCAAGCATATATAAGCAATAACAGGATCAAAGTTTTCTCTTTATATATCTAATCATATCTAATATCTAAACATATCTCGACTTCATCCAGTCTGTTCAAATGCGGACGGATGACGAGCAATCCAACAAGTGACGGGACTCTACTGCCGAAAATTACTCAATCAGTGATTCAGGGTAGTTTTCTCCATCTCCTACAACTCCCAGAGGCAACTATTTCCACCGACATCCACACCATGTTCGGAATTCAACAACATTCTTGGACATCTAACACTAAAAAGCAAAATACAATGATACTCATCATGTTCGTTTGCGAGTTTTCTCCGAAGCATGATTGTCAGATCAATACATAAATCTCCTAACTCTCTCATCGACTCCTACTCATCATTCAACTTTCAATCCTTCAACTCCTCATAATTTGACCTCTGTTCCCATCATGCCTCAAACCCTTCAAATCGCTGCTGCAGGTCTTGGCCGAATGGGCAAACGCCACGCCATCAACTTCCTCAACCGCACCCCCCGCGCCACCCTCGTCGCAGCCTTCACTCCTGACCCTACTGAGATGTCGTGGGCAAGGGTCAACCTTGAGCCGTATGGAGTCAAGCTCTATGATGACTACCGGAAAATGATCTCTCACGAGGGGTTGCAGGCCGTTGTTATAGGTACTGCTACTTCTGTTCATGCGGAGGAGGCTATTCAAGCTATGGAGAAGGGTTTGCATGTTCTGGTGGAGAAACCTCTCTCGACAGATATAGCTATCGTATGTTCTTCGACTACCCAACCTCTCCAATTAAAAAAGTTCTATTTCACTAACAACCGCAGTGCCGCCAAGTCGTCGCCGAAGCCAAAAAGCACCCCCATCTCAAAGTCATGTGCGGCTTCTCCCGTCGCTTCGACTCCTCCTACCGTGACGCCTTCACCAAAACAGACCAAGGTCTAATTGGTCGTCCATCCATCATCCGCAGTCAGACCTGTGATAAGCACGATCCCTCCGGCTTCTTTGTCGACTATGCTGCTTGGTCAGGTGGTGTTTTTGTAGACATGTCTGTCCACGACATCGACTTGACACTCTGGTTCTTTGGCGACGACGTTATCCCAAAAAGTGTCTCGGCGAATGGTATCCGTGCGGTTCAACCCGATCTTGCAAAGTACAATGACTACGACAATGCAGTCGGGATAGTTGAGTTCCACGGCGGAAAGATTGCATACTATTACTGCTCCCGAATGATGGCCCACGGACAGGAAGATACCACTGAGATCATCGGAACAGAGGGTAAACTCACCGTCAACGGAAACCCTCAGTCGAACCTTGTCAACTATTATCATCAAGGAGGTATCACGCGTGAAGTACCTCCTCACTACTATGGACGGTTCGAGGCGGCATTTGTGCAGGAGGCGAATGAGTTTGCAGAGTGCTGCCTTGATGATAAGCCGTTGCCTCTCAAGTTGAGCAATGCGGTCAAGGCAGTGGAGATTGGAGCTGCGTTGCAGGAAGCGCTGGTCACTGGGAAGCAAATTCGATTTGATGAGATTGGTCGTCGCATTGAGACACCTAGACTGTAATGATGATACGTCTGGAAGTAAATACATGCTTGGTACAATAATAAAGTATGTCATTATTGAAAGATGTTTGCTACACCTGTAACTGACGCTGGCAACCATCTAATCCTGATGCAATGCACTGTTGCTCGTCTCTTTGGGCTTCGGCACAAACAGCCAGCTAATGGCCGTGGCAACGAGAAGAGCACATAGGATGGGCTGCAGGACCTGAACACCGGCGCTCGCAGCAACCAGACCAGTGACGATGGGAAAGAAACAGCCACCGATCTGCGCAAACACAAAGACAAATGCAAGGGCGGTTGAATGGATTCGGGGTTCGAATAGTTTGGAACCAACAGAGATTCCCTGATGATGTCAGTCTTGTTCGGCAATTATTATGTAACAAACTTACACTAGCGAAATATGGTCCCATGAAGAATCCAAGAAGGCTTATAGCGATGGATGCAGCGATGATGTTGGGAATCCTAAACTATTAGTATATTGTGGTAGATATTTGATCATAAGACTTACTGCCAGAACAGTACCTGCAGCACAATACTGATGACGGAGTAACCACAGATCATGCGTCGTACGCCAAATCGGTGAGTTGGTTCAGCAAGAAGTAGTCGCCCCAAGAACGAACCACCGTGGAAACCCGCAGGCACAAAACCCATGGACGAGATATCCCCGTTGCGGACCTCGACAAGATACTCGACAACCCATCCGCTAGCCGTGATGGTGGCACCCAGGAAGAAAAAGTAAAAGAAGCTAAGAAGCCAGACATTCTTGTCTCGCAGAGTCTCCTTGACCAGATACATGGCATCCTTGTTTCGTGATGCTGCCGGCGCTGAATCAGCTTCTTCGGTAACCTCCACGGCGGGTTTCTTATGTTTGATGCGCAGGGTATCCCAGAATGCGTAGGCCACAAACATGACATTAACAACGGCAAGCCCAAGAGGGAAGCAGTAGAATAGCTCCCACTTTCGCTCCGTGCCCGCGGACGCAACGCCAGTAGCGACAAAAGGGCCAACAAGACATCCAGCCGTGTACATGGCATGAATGAAGGCGAGGTACCTATGCGTGGAGGGCCCTTTGACACTGGCGACAAAAGTGTTGCCGTGTGTATCCTGGTAGGCCTGACCCAGACTAGCGAACCAGAAAGTGATGGTGAAGAGAGCGAATGGTGGTCTCCAGACTCGTAGGGCGTGACCAAGGACTTGAAAGAGGGCGCCGAGCATGAGCATACCACCGAGGTCAAAGATTTGGCAGAGATGGGTATTTGTCAGTGCGCCCATGAACCAACCCATGAAGTTTGCGCCGTATCTGACGAAAATTAGTATTGATACTGATCTGGTAGAGAGGGATACATACACTGATGAGACGATAGCAGTGGTAATGCCATAATCACGAATGACATGAGGAACAAGAGCACCGAAGCTACCGTCGTTGACACCAGCTACAAAGAATGCGAAACCGGCACTGAGAATACGGAGAAAATCTCCTCTGCTTGGTTTCGCAATCGCATCTTCCGGAGGTTCATGATCCAACGGTGTTGGCGTGGACGCTGGTGAGCGCGGAGGTTGCTGTTGGGATAACTCCTTGAGCTCGTACGTGGGAGCCGTCTCTGTCGCTGTAGTCGCCATCTTGAGAGTTGCAGAAGGGAGAGGGAGAAGGAGGAGATCAAGCCATGGATTGACAAGACCTGGGGTATTTATATATATGATATCAGGCAAGGACTGGCCACAAGCTCGATTAAGTAGTTGGCTTTTAAGGTGAAGAAGGATCGTCGAGTCGGCGGGCCGCGCTGGCTGAACAGCGGTAGATTATCGCTAATTGCGTCATGTTAGCCGGTATATCCTGTTCAGGAAGTAGACGATGCTCCGTTGTTTTTGTTTCTTGGCGGTGTAGCTGTAGCTGTAGCTGTTGGGCTTGTTATGTCTTATCTTATCGCTTATCGATAGATGCATCACTATTGTATCTGGCTGTGTTGGCTGGTCGTGAACCTACAAACGACCTAACAATGGATATCTTCTGCTACCTCTCACTAACGTATTCAAAGAAGTTACGTTCATTCGAGCACAAACTCGTCAAAACACCGCCCACTATTGTTCAACCATCTCACGGCCAAGGACCTTGAATCCCGTTTCAGGGCGACCGATCCATTCACGATCATGTTCAAATCAGCCACCACAGAGGCTCTTTTCCAGGTTGATTTCGGTTTTCTTAAAAGAATCTACCAAGCTTCCCATTCCAAAACCTTATGGTCTCATTCGTCTGGGTTGTAGACAGTTGCTCTTCGCAACATGTATCCCAGGCCAGGATTTGGAAAAGGTTTGGCCTCGGTGCTCTATCCGGAATACTGGGAATGCTTAAAGACAACAAAAAAACCTGACGCCAGCAAAGAAAGACGAATGGTATCAACACATACCAACTTTCTCCAAGTACGTTTCGAACTCATTGGCTTCTTGACATGCTCTGAGATCTCGACTTGGTCAATAATGACATTGGTGCCACATTGAAGAACTTCCCTTGGCTCTTGTTCATGATTAGTGCCAACCAGTAATAGTCTTTCAGCGCTATAAATCCATATATGCTGAGGAATACAGTACCTGATTGCGCAGTAACTTGATCCACTTCAGCGCAGCACCCGCCAAACCACTATCGCTAACTGAAGTCTGACAAATCACAAAGCCACAAGTATGCTATTCACTACTGTCAGCACAACTTGACCCTCACAACTCATCTTACACTCAACTCCTTAGCATTATTATCAATACATCATCATGCTTACCAAGATTGACGAAAAAGATAACCTCGATCGCATGCAACGAGGCGATCTCTACTATGCATTTACCCCGCAGCTCACAGCACAACGTCAAAAATGTTCCCGCACGCTCAACCTCCTCAATAAAACAGATGACTTGACGAGAAGACAGATGGCCGAGTTCTGGAAAGAGTCTGTATCCGAATCTCTACGCAACAGCTCAGACTGATGGGTTGTAGAATCACGAATAGTACCGAAGATCTGCCCCCTCCCGGAGCCACCGACGACGAGGAAGATGCCCTTCTGCATGCTTACCCTTGGATCGTACCCCCGTTGCGTATCGACTACGGCGTAAACGTCAAGGTTGGGAGTGGCGTCTTTCTCAACTACAACACCACCATCATCGACACCTGTACCGTCACCATCGGATCCAGAACCCTCTTCGGTCCCAACGTATCTCTGTTCAGTGGAGGACACCCTCTGGATCCCCACCTGCGCAATGGTCTCAACGGGCCAGAGTTTGGCAAGCCTGTTACCATCGGAGAGGATTGCTGGATTGGCGGAAATGTGACAATTCTTCCGGGTGTTACCATCGGAAAAGGAAGTACTGTTGGAGCCGGCAGTGTCGTCACAAAGGTAGGCTATTCCAAGACGTGGTGAAATGTTGCTAATTCCAGAAGGATGTTCCACCATATCACGTTGTTGCCGGTAATCCTGCTCGCATCATCAAGAAGCTGGATGAACCAACAGATCAAGCAAAAGCATAGACTTTCAAAATCAACTTGAGCCGACAGTCAGGTTAAACGATAGAGTATATATCCTAGAACCTATACAAAGAACTCGAGAACTGCAGACACGACATCATCAGGTGCCTCCTCGGGAATATAATGGCCAGACTCTACGCTATGTCCTCTCACCTCCACACCCTCGGCCGCCACATCCATCCACTCCTTGATAGCATCAAACCCCTTCTCGACGACTCCGTACTTCCCCCATAGAACGAGTAGTGGACATTTTATCAAGCGACCTTGTTCAAGATCCTTCTTGGCCTCTTCCAAATCCAACGTCGCACTCGCTCTGTAGTCATTGCACATGGCATGTACTGTATCTTCATCACTCAACGCTTTGACATACTCCTCGAAACACGCCGGCTCAAAGATCTTGAGTTTACTCTCCTGTCGGCCACCCATGAACAGTTCCGCCAGTTCCCTTGACCGTGCAGTAATCAACATTTCCGGTAGAGGTTCTTGCTGAATAAGAAAGAACCAGTGCCAGTATGCCTTTGCAAAATCGAAGTTGGTCTTTGTGTACATGCTCAATGTAGGGCAGATATCCAGCAGAATCGCCTTGGTGATGCGATCCGGATAATCAACACAGAGTTTATGCGCGACTCTCGCACCACGATCATGAGCACACACGTAAAACTTATCATAACCTAAATCATCCATCACAGCTATGCAGTCACGAGCCATGGCGCTCTTCGCATAGGATGCGACATCTTTCGGCGAAGAGGATTGTCCATAGCCGCGGATGTCGATGATGACAAGGGCGTACTTCTCGGACAGTTGAGAGGCGACGCGATGCCATATGTGATGAGTTTGGGGGAAGCCGTGGAGAAGTAGGAGAGGAGGGAGAGAGGAGGATGATTTGAGACCGTGGATGGTGACGGGGGGAGATGTCTGGGTTTGAGTGGAGAATGAGGAGAGACCGTCAAACATTGTGAATATATGTTGAAGTTGATGTTGATGGTGATGTTGTAGTTGATGAGATTGATTGCAGTGATCGCAACGGACAAGATGGAGGAGATTATCAATTATTAATCAGTGTAACCCCGCCTTGTAGTTCACGCGTCATAGGTCAATTTGACCGAGGTACGAAACCTCACTTGACACGATATCGGAGCTTGTGTATCGATTTAGTCATGTCGAGGAAGTAGGGATGTGCGAGGATTTAATAGGAACTCGCGATCCCAGATGAGCGTTTATTGTCATCGTGGTTAGGAGATGGCATATTTCACTGTAGTCCTGAACTGCATCTGTACTAGCAACAGGTTGGATGAACCTATGCGGAAATAATACAATAGACTAATTCCATTGCGTCAAGCTTTACATATGTTGCAAATGAAGCCCGATTAACGAATCGTTGTATGGTGTCGTAATCAGTATCCAGACTGAAGCGATGTTTGGCATTTTCCACAACATCAATTGGAAATGGTAGAATGTACCCCGAGAGTATACGGGTACAAAATACGGATATATACTCTAATAGGCTATTTGAGCTGGGTCTCGCTTGAGTGGAATATACTGCTCTTCACGATAGAGACTGAACTTCATCGTACGCTCGTCCTCTCATCTCAACGTCGTGATTGGTAGGTGACATGTCATACCATGGTCTCAATATACATTCCAGATGCGCCCAAGATAGGGTTTATTACGAATACTACGATAGATCGATTCTGTTATGTTATGCTGCATATGTGATGTGGATAAAGCCCAGATACCAACCCTGATCCTTGATGAATCTACGATCTATTCCCACCACCCCACAGACCCTCATATCTCCAGTTCAGCTGTGAACAATCAGTCAAGTATCTTCCTCTCAGAAGAATGTCTTATAGCTAATAACGATCTCTTAGGAATGATTCGCTAATCAATTTGTAATGCGGCCTTGAGTGGCCGTGTCAAAAGTATCTGCGATAATCACAACTCATCTCGATTAGACAAGAGAAACAAGCAAAACCCAAGCCTCGATCAGCATATATCAGATTCTTGGTACCCCCCAGCCAAGGCACTAACAAGAATTCTCCGATTTGCACCTCTTACCAAGTCCTTCCAGAATACTTCCATACCAACCCCCTCTCCATCCACAGATATCCGCTACCTCTCAACAAAGAAAGACCAGGATATGAACAAACTTACAAGTTACTACTCTTTCCATTCAATGCCTACTTCCGTCTTGGCAAACCTCAGGAGAGAAGATACCTCCCACAAACATAGCCGCTTACAATCCCTGGAATAAACGACATCAAGCTCCCTTTCCACCTCATACCACTTCTAGAACCAACAGAACCTAGCCCAATCCTACACAAACTCATCCGTATCCACCCCCATCCCCCCCGATCTTTAAGCCTAAAGTGTACCCCCATAAGCTTATTTCATCCTCTCTCCCCCCTCCGTCAATCATACCACACCACACCCTACACTCTCTCATATCTACCTTCCCCTTGCGGTAATCATCTCTACAAGCCTCATGGATTTGCAAATGCCGGGATTCAATGTCGACATTTTGCATCCTTCCATTCCCATAGAGCCTCTCATCTTTTCCCACTTCAGTTCTACTCCCTACCCCCTCGACACATCGAGCCTCTTTGATACCCTTGACCCTTTCCCACAAAACCCTGGTCCGCCAAGAAGGAATATTTTTCTTCTCGATCCAGACCCGATCCTTCACTTGGCACAAATCAGGAAGGACGTACATCTCTTACCGTACACTTCGTACAGCACACCACCAATCCCGCCCCCCTTCGCCTTTCTCATCGTGACTCTTAACAAATGATCCCTGGGGGTGTCATCGTGTAACGAAATGCAGCAAACCACCTGCCTATTTACTCACTCTTCAGCTACACATCACACTTGCACGTCAAATCCCGATGCAATGGCGCGACATGATGCTTACCATCTCTTCCCTTCCCTCCATCTCGGTCGTGTCACTCTTGGGGTTTAAAAACAAGCTTAAATCCACACTCTTGTACAGTGGAGATCTGTTCCTCTCCATCACACCTCACGACTCGTATCCTTCATCAAGTTACACGGTTCAGCATGGCCGAGCAGATCAAGGGACCTCAGGTCCTAGACGGTGACTACAAGAGTCCCGTCGATGATCCCCACACTCCCGACAATGAGAGCACCATCGAGGCGCAGAAGTTTGAGTACTCTGAAGACCGAAAGATTGGCATCACCGGAGCCGTCTTCCTCATCCTCAACAAGATGATCGGCACTGGTAGTAAGTTGTTTCACTCCCCCGCTTTGTCGGTGCAACGTTGTATATCTAACCGCGTCAGTCTTCTCCACTCCCTCGGCCATTTTTGCTGCCACTGGTTCCGTCGGTATCAGTCTCATGCTCTGGGTTATTGGTGGATTCCTCACCTTCTGTGGTCTGAGCGTCTTTCTCGAGTTTGGTCTGGCCATTCCCCGATCTGGAGGTGAAAAGGTTTATCTCGAACGAGGTGTGTTACAAGCTCCCCTGTATTGTTGAGAGTGCATTTCACTGACACACCCAGTCTATCGTCGACCTAGATACCTCGCAACATGTGTTCTGGCCTCCCAGATGATTCTCCTTGGCTTCTCGTCCGGAAACTCCCTCGCTTTCGGCCGATACGTCCTCTTCGCCTCGGGAAAAACAGATGACAGCTGGCAAGCTCGTGGTATTGCCGTCGCCTGCATCACCTTCTCCGTCATCCTCCACAGCACCCTTCCCAAATGGGGTATCCGTCTCTTCAACGTCCTTGGTACCTTCAAGGTCGTCATTCTTCTCTTCATTGTCTTTTCCGGCTTTGCTGCCCTGGCTGGACACCGTCGCGTGCCCAACCCTCACAACTTTGACAACGCGTTTAGAATCGAGAGTGGTGAGGGCTACGGAGGCGGTGGTGTCTACGCCTACTCGAATGCTCTTCTCAACATTGTCTACAGTTACAAGGGTTGGGAGAACGCAAACTACGTCGTTGGCGAACTCAAGCATCCTCGAAAGACACTTGCCATTGCTGCCCCGATCGCCATCGGTGGCGTCACTATTCTCTACGCCCTTGCCAACGTCGCATACTTTGCCGCTATCTCCAAGGAAGACATGGCCTCGTCCGAGGTTATCGTTGCTGGTCTCTTCTTCCGCAATGTCTTCGGCCAGAGCGCTGGTGCACGTAGTCTGCCCGCTTTCGTTGCTCTTAGCAACTTGGGTAACGTGCTTGCTGTGTCTTTCGCTCACTCTCGCCTGAACCAGGAGCTCGCCAAGGAGGGTTTGTTGCCATTTAGCCGATTCTGGGCATCTAACCGACCTTTCAACGCTCCCGCTGCTGCTGTAAGTAATTGCCCTTGCATGAAGGTACAGTTCTGACTAATATAACCAGCTCTTCCTGCACTGGATCGTCACCGTTATTGTTCTGGTTGCTCCCCCACCAGGCCCTGCTTACAGCTTTATTGTCAACTTGTATGTATGTCTATTGTTCAGAGTGATCCCGATACTGACACTCACAGGTACACCTACCCCGGTGCCTGGATCAACGGCTTCGTCACCGCCGGCCTCATCTTCATCCAGTGGAAGAAATCCGAAAACTGGAAGTCTCCCTGGCACACATTCCTCCCCATCTCTGTCATCTACCTTCTGTGCAACATCTTCCTCGCTCTCGTGCCCTTCATTCCTCCCGAGGGAAGCTGGACTGCCGATGGATACCCGTACTACGTGTTCCCCGTTGTTGGTGTTGGAGTGCTCATTCTCGGTGGTGTCTACTGGGTTTTCTGGACCAAGCTTCTCCCTCGCATCGGAGGATACAAGATTGTTGCTGAACGAAGCTATGATGAGAGCGGTAACGAGGTCATCAGATACAAGAAGATCAATGTCAAGAGGGACTAGAGAATGGGGACTGTATTTAGCTGGAAGGGTATAGGGGACAGGTGGTCGTAGATGATATCCTCTAAGACTGTTATTGCAATGGTAGAGATGGAATGTAAAGATCATGGTAATTCTCATCAGATTTGAAGCGTGTGCGTCGTAAAAGGTGATCCATTTCGATTCCAAAGCCAGGGCACTTGGGTGACAGGGTTGCCATGTATGGCTCACCGCTGCACGACAGTAAAATACCCAAGCATTATCCGACAGAGGAAACCAGCCCAGGGACAGAATATGAGTAATTATTCTCGGTCTCGGAACCGAACTGGATCCCCTTGTCTTCGATATTCAGTCCAGGAACCACGCGTTAAGGACATGGCGAAACTACTCTATATTTCTCTAGAGACGTAGCCCGTCAGTCAGAAGATTGAGAATGATTGGATGGGTCCTTTGGTAGCACTGCGCCATTTACCTAAGCCATCCCGGACTCCATAGAATCCAAGGTTCTTCCGTCCAACACAAATTTGTAGGAGTCGTTCCTCCACTCGTTGAACCGCCCTATCTGCAACCCACCGTGTTTTCACATGCCACGCTAGATGTTATTGAACCCTCAGTCTGTCCTCATTATTCAGTTTCGCAATGTCTACATGTCCAACAATCTCGCCTGGTCAACTTCCGCAAGGTTCTTCAGTTACATTCAACACCTCCTCGTTCTTCAAGCGGGGTCCGCATACACCCACTCTTCCCACGCCATGTGAAGTTCTAGCTCAGGGAAATATCCAACATCCGAAACGCAAGAGCTTCGAGGTACGTCCGCCAGTCATATTCAAAGATCTCGGGCTTCTTGTGAAGTACGGCGAAGCTCCTAACGTGACTATTGCCGAAGGGCAATGTCTCTGGGCTATTCGTCACTTTCTGCCTCAAGTACCTGTTCCTGAGATGTATGGATGGACCCAGGCCAACACCATGACATTTCTATACATGGAATTCATTGATGGGGTCACATTAAAGGACCGCTGGAACACCTTGACCCTCACTGAGAAGTCTGGAGTTTGTGAACAACTTAGAACGACCATCGACGAGATTCATCGTCTACGTCAAGGACCCGGTGATGAGTTCGTCGGTAAGTGCTCCATTCAATATCATGTCAATATCTAACTGCCGACCAGGTAATATTAACCGCGGGCCACTCGGAGATACAGTCTTCACTGGCACAACCCTCCCTCGCGCTGGACCTTTCTCTTCTGTGCCTGAATTCCATGATTGGCTGTCAGATATGGTCAAAAGACCGGCCAAGGTGCATCGCCCGGACCTTGATCTTGCCGATATTCCAGACCCATCTCGGCAGATGCTACCTGATGATTCCCCCATCACCTTCACGCACGCGGATCTCAATCCAATAAATATCATGGTGTCCAGAGAGTCGCCTTGCCGTGTTATGGTCATCATTGATTGGGAGCAATCTGGTTGGTATCCATCCTACTGGGAGTTCTGCAAGGCTGAATATACTACGGAACTCCATTCTGAGTGGCAAACTGAATATCTGCCAAAGATTTTAGACGAACCTGCTTGTGCGGAAGGATTTTATTCATATGCTAACGCATTTGGACCCTGACATGACAAGTGTCTAAAGAATCAATCACATTATGGAACGGTCGGCAAGTAGCTGTCAGAATCAATTAGGGCCACCTCTATACCCTATAGTCGTATCTAGCTCTCTCGATTTATGCTATGCTGTCTATTGTTTGAGCCCATGAGAGGAAGTGAGTCCGTTAGCAATGAACGGCACTCGAGTGATACTCCAAGCCGCAAGTGGCCATAATCATTCAAACGCTCAGAAGATGCCAATCATCTACATCAGCGTTTCTTATATGGATAGAATGCTGTTACGACAGTACATTAAATTATATGGCCAGCCTAGCATGGATGATATGGCATAAACCTCTACTGCAACTACGCATTTACAACACATCCAATATTAAATCCCATAACAGCCCTTAATTTGATCCTACTTGAAATGTCTTCCATCCCATAAACAAGAGTGCATACGCAAAGGAACTCACTAGATCCTTCGTCCGAACGAACTGTCCTGTCCAACCTGCATCCGACCAACCCGTAACACCTTACGACTACACATCAGTCCTCCATCCTCTCATCAAACCAAGACCGTGCACACATCCTGACCCAATTAAAAGCTCCCGCCATGCCGTCTCAATAAGACAAACGGCGTGATAAAGTCGTGGAGGATGCGCTAGTCCATAGGCCCGATTTCCTGGGATTGTAGGCTATGTTTCACATAACGTATGAACGAACCGTGCGAGATTAACTAGTTTCAAAAGTTCAGAACAAAAAGGTGTTGTTCCCTTCTGGAAATTCATCAGAATACAATCCATTCGTTCTTATCACTCGTATCGGTCATGAAACTCAGTTCAATCTTTGCTGTGCTGGCCGCAGCTTTGCCGTCAGTTCTGGCCGTTAAGCCTGTGTAAGTTACTTGATATGAATATATAGATAAGTTCTGGCTGCTGATCTGCTTTAGTTTTGCCCATTACATGGTATGCTTCATCATCTGTCGAGTCAGTGTTAGATACTGACTGTCTAGGTCGGTGGAATCAACAACAACCACTGTCGTCAAGACATACAGGATGCGCAGAAACTGGGAATCGATGCCTTTGCCATCAACTTTGGTACAAGCCTCGACGCATAGAATTGACGCGAATGTTCTGACCCGGTGATAGATCAATTCGCAGACTGGTCTACTCGTACAGTCGAGTATCTTTTCAAGAATGCAGATGAACTCGACTTCAAAATCTTCTTCTCCTTTGACATGAGTGGAGACTACTTTTCGAGTCCGATGCAATATGAGAACTATCTCAAGGAGTATACTGAGCGTCCTTCTTACTATACTTATAACGGTAAGTGGTTAGATACGAATAACGACAACAACTAACTCGCATAGGCAAACCTCTTGTCAGCACTTTCGGTGTAAGTAACTAGATCTGATGATGGAAAGTGTCTGACATGATTAGGGCAACGATGTCACAGCTTCCCAATGGCAACGCCTTCGAGATGTTGTTGGCGATATTCTAATCGTCCCGTCCTTCTATCAAGGCGCCGCTTCTACTTCATTCTTTCAAGATCGTCCCCAGCTAGTAAGTCACTCCTTTACTCACGCCAGAGCTCATCTAAATGTTATAGGACGGCATCTTCAACTGGAACTCTTGGCCTAACCCCCAAGAAGGTAAAGTGGTCGTCCCAACTAACCAAGACGAAATCTATCTCTCGGCGGCCAAGAAATCCAACAAACTCTTCATGATGGGCGTGTCTCCTCTCCAGTTCAAACACATGGATGAATACACAAACTGGTATCGACGCGGTGAGAAGAACCTGGAATATCGCTTCGACCAAGTCCTCAGTCTACAACCCGACATGATCGAACTCCAAACCTGGAACGATGCGGGAGAAAGTCACTACATGGGAAGACACTGGCCGGAAGCTATGTACGGTGATTCAATTCCCAAGTATACTGATGGATATGACCATACCGGGTACTGGGAGATTCTTCCCTCTTTCATCAAAGCCTGGAAGAGAGGAGACAAGAATACGAAAAAGATGTATCCCACAAACGGAGCAAAGGCACAGGGTACATTCTGGCATCATACATTGTTGGCCAACGGAGACTGTCCTTCGGATGATCTCGGACAGCCAGAGGGTATTCAGAATGCTGAAGATCTAGTTACCGTAAGTTGTCTATTCACATACGAGTCAAGCGTTAACATTAAACAGGGCGTAATTCTTGTCGCCCAGGGTACAACAGGTCTATCCGTCACAGCGACCAGCGGGTCGAAGAATCTCGGAAGCAAAAGTCTCGAGCCTGGGTTTAATCGGTTCGCATTCTCCGGGTTGACGACAGGATCTGTTACGGTAAAGGTTCAGCACGATGGAAGTACTGTGATTGAAGGAACTGGCCCAATCAAGGTAACGTGGATGAACGATAGACGATGATGCAAACTAATGAAAGACAGGTCGTCAAGTCTGCGGCTGTGTGCAACTACAATTTCCAGGTTGTTGGGTTATCGTAGTCAATCGATGGAAGGGTATCCAGACATAGATATATTCTTGTACATAGCTGATGAAACAATGACATTCTGGTTCACAATAGTCCAGAGGCTGAGCATTTTAACGTCCAACCCTGTCCAAGCCATCACTTCAACCAGCCAGCCCAAGGCGACCTGAATGACACAGACACAAACCGACCCCAATCTCGGACTTTTGGCCCCCTACACCTCGGAAACGACAGTCGATCTAAACCAATTTCAGTCACCACAGCCAGGATTCTCCATGTCCTTCAATAAGCACTAACGCGTCAAATAGGACAAGGTCTTGGTCGTTGTCCAAATGAGTACAGTACCAACATGACAGCTTTTACCCTTCACATCCTAAGACCATCAAGAGGAATGCGAAAAAGCCAAACACAATGACCGCTTGGCAAACCTTTTTTTTATTAGCTAGACAAGTTCAGCTCTTCCCTCTGGAATTCACACTACTTTTTCAGCCCTGGGAGGCGTCAAACTCTGAGACAGCAGACAAGAACCCCGTCGCGTGGACAGGGATTTGCGACGATCTAGGCTGGTCAAGAGAGATTGAACCAATCTGATGGAGGTAACATTTAGTGGCTGATGGGAGTCTAAGCTGAAAGTGAGGATACCCTTTCATTTCAAGAAAAACGGCTGTTGAATGAGATCCTCTGCCTCTGGCACTTAAGCCATCCTAGGGGTGTGTTTACGTACGTGCGTTTTATCTTCTCATCAATTCATTCATCTTTTTTCTTCCTTCATCCCACTAGCTTCACACTCTTCTTTTGCCCGTCTCAATTCCTGTCGTTTTCTTTCTCAACGTCTGTCGCAAACACCACGCTTAACCTCACAGCCACAGCCCCCTTTTCACTACAATCAGCCATGGCGACCGTGTCACCAGAATTAGATGCCCTACAGCCAGCTAGGGCAGACACCGTTTCTCCCCCTTCATATACGCCAGCACCTCCTGAGAAGGACGATGACAAGATTCCGGCCAAGACAGAGGATGTAACGAGGGACGAGAAGGTTGCGATTCCACAGCAGGCTCCTGAGGATAAGATTGCAATTCAGTATGTCGATGATCTAATCGACTGGTGACAAGCTGAGTGCTAACCATGGCACAGTCAAATCAGACCCGACGACGAGAACCTCCCCGAAGTAGTCACGGAATCCCATACGAGCCACGCCCCCGCGAAACCTCAAGACACCATGAATCCTCAACAGCAGCAGCCTATCCAGCAACAACATATCCAACAACAGCAGGGCAGCCAAACATGGCCCCAGAACACACAACACCCAAATCTCCAAACCCAACCCTACGCCGGCAACGAGTCCATGTCCGTCACCGCGCAACCACCCCGTCCTACGCCAAACCACACCAACAGTGTGACCGTCACACCACTCCACCTCCTCGGCGATCAATCCGACCGCGTCGATTGCCCATTCTGTCAAAGTCGAGTCGAAACAAAAGTCAAGAGAAACGCATCTAGCGCGACCCAGTATGTCCGACCAAACCACACCGTGCGAACTTGAACAGTACTAATATCTCCCAGCTTGCTTGCCACCGGTCTTCTCTTCACCACTCTTTTCGGTGTCATCTGTCCCTACATCTGCCATTTCGCCAACGACATCAACCACTACTGCTCAAACTGCAAGCGCAAGGTAGCGCATAAACCCGGTCGATCAAACGAGATGCAGCCTCTGGGAACGCCGGAGCATCTGCGCGAGGCGTCCAAGTATGAGGCGGCTCCTCCAAAGACGAAAAAATAAGGGAGAAACGGGATGGATTGCTGGGTAGCGAGTTTGCAGCATTAATGTGTTTTTAATTCCATCTGGGTATACTTTTTTTTTTCCACGCAGTCGAGAGAGGTAGAGCATATCTAGTGTTTACAGACCTTTTATAATCATGATCGTGCGATGTACTACGGTGTGTTCGTAGATACGACGATGTAGGCACGAGTTAGTGAATCACTAATGAAGAATCTCGTCTTATGATCTACATGCTTTTTAACGATAAATTTGTTGTAAACAAACTCCGGAACCATATTAGGAGGACCAAGAAGAATGCGTATCCACGAGTCTGACTCGTATTTAGTCCAATTGTATAACTAACCATCTCAACATATTGCCTAACCTGTAGTACACACCCACCGCGGGGTCCGGAGCATCCCCGATCTACGGAACGACGCTCCGAAGTGCTGCTGACTTCAACCCTCACTTCAATGAAAATCTCACCTTACCATCCTCCCCTCAACCTTCATCACAAACATCACCATGTCCTCCCTCTCCCACCTCCTCTCCACCGTTAGCATAGACCTGACCCCCTACGAATCCCTCTATAAACACTTCCACTCCCACCCCGAACTCTCCAACCAAGAAAAAGCCACAGCCGAAACCGCCGCAGCTTACCTTTCCAAGCTCAACGCTTTTGAAATCTTCCCAAACATCGGAGGCTATGGGTTCGCTGCTGTTTTGAAGAATGGCCTGGGGAAGACTGTTCTATTGCGCGCTGACATTGACGCTCTTTCTGTGAAGGAGGAGACGGGGTTGGAGTATGCTAGTACGGTGAAGCAGACCAATGCGCAGGGAGATCAAGTCCCTGTTATGCATGCCTGTGGTCATGACATGCATACAACATGTCTTCTTGGCGCTGCAGAAATGCTCGTCTCCCTTAAGAAGTCATGGTCTGGCACACTAATTCTTGTATTTCAACCTGCTGAAGAACGCGGTACCGGTGCAAAAGCCATGGTTGATGATGGACTATATGATAAAGTACCTGTCCCGGATTATGTCCTAGGTCAGCATCTCATGCCTCTGCGTGCTGGCTCCGTAGGATCTCGTCCTGGTATCATCATGGCATCGGCGGATAGCTACAAAGTAACACTCTACGGTCGAGGCGGTCATGGCTCAGGACCTCATCGAACAATCGACCCTGTCATGATGGCGTCCAATCTTGTCGTTCGACTACAAAACATCGTCAGTCGGGAGATCGACCCAAGTGAAATGGCAGTCGTGACGGTAGGATCACTCCAAGCAGGGCATACGGAGAACATCATCGTCGACCACGCCGAGCTTGGTCTTGATATTCGAGCCGTGACACCCTCCGTCCGGGACCAAATCGTCTCTGCCATAAAACGCATGATCCACGCAGAATACATCGCCAGCAACGCCAAGAAAGAACCTACCATCACACACACCCGCCACTTCCCCGTAACCGACAACGACAAAGCCATGGCCTCCCACGTTGCCACTTCCTTCACCGAATACTTTGGTCCAAACTTCGACCCCGACATCCCCCGCGTCAACGTCTCCGAAGACGTCTCCATTCTTGCGTCTTCCCAGGGGAAGCCCAGCGTGTTTTGGTTCTTTGGGGGTGTAGAGCCAGAGTTGTGGGATGAAAAGGTCAAGGCTGGGACGGTGCAGGAGGATATCCCTTCGAATCATTCTGCGTTGTTTGCGCCGGTTATACATCCTACAATGAAGACGGGGATGGATGCGTTGTGTTTGGGGGCCTTGACGTTTTTGAATCAGTAGCTTCGAAATAGAGAAATCATGTTAATGACTTGATATCAGAACAATTGTAAAGTAGAAAATGTGTTTCGCTAGTGCATAGTTGTCAAGTATGTATGTCTGCACATGTGTGTCAATGTCAGTTACAGGATTGAGACATACAACTGTCAGGGGGTTAACATTTATAAGTCAAGCAAATACTCAACAGGACAATTTTGTTGAATGCAATGATATATACAGCTCTCAACCACCATAACCCTAGAAATCTCGCATATACCGACAGTTAGGCTACTCTGGCCTATCTTATATCCTGATGGTGTATGCAAAGACCACCTTTTATCCCTCACTTGTACATCTCTTACCTCCTTGAAACACCCCCCTCGACTGCCCTCCCCGTTGGCGTTCCATCATCCCCAGCCAACAACGGCTCCCTCTCCGCACTCTTCTTCGTCTTCTTGTTTCCGGTCTTCATACCATACGAGGCCACGACGTATACACCAAACACGCCCATGAAGGTACTAAACGCAAAGGCCAGGATGCCCTTCAACGTGAATCTATAACTGTTAGTTCCGCTACATAATTCAGTGACTGATCAACTTACCCATCTGGTAGACGGGGAGGCGGCACATTCTCGCCTCTCAAGTCGAAGAGATCGTCGGTGTTTCCTGCGGCGTTTCCGGCGGTGGGAATTTCACCGGCCTTGCAGACATCCAGATGGTTCTGAGGAATGGTCAATGTCTTTTGAATTTCAAGAGGATCCTCGACAAAGGTAGCGATGAGACCAGATGTAACATGCCACTCGATATGACAGTGGAACAACCAAACACCTATTCTGTTAGAAAAGTCCTCAAAATTGGGCGAAAAACATACCTGGGTTATTGGCCTTGAATCTCATAACCGCATGTCCATTACCCCTAACCACAAGAGTGTCACGTCTCATCGGCACACCCTCAAACTCTTTGCTGTCACCATCCCAATCACCCTCATCATCCTCACTTCTAAACAGCATCTGAAAGTGGTGACCATGCAAATGGAACGGGTGTCTGCCATCATCCCTGTTGTTCAATACAATCTCGACAATCTCGTCTTTGTCAAGAACGATACTGTTGGTGTAGGATCCATAGATATGAGGCTCGGTAGCTTTATCTCCGCTGGTCAAGACGGTATACAGCGTGGGGACCTTGGGAGCCTGATAGGTGATGTTGTTGAAGAAAGCGTAGTTGGCACCATCGAGAAGATTGTCCATTACAACATTGAGCTCAACTTTCTTGGTGGGCTTGCCGAGAGCTGGCATTCCATCGTAGGGGATAAGATCCATGTCGTCATAAGGGGTGAACTCGTCGATAACAGCCGGCTTGGGAAGAGGCTTGGTGTAATCGTAGACAAGCCAACCTGTGACGTTCCAGTTGAGGTCATCGGGTAGAACATCAAAAAGATCCTACACTGTTAGTGGATGATGTGTTGTAAGAGAGATGGACTTACGGTATCCATGCTGGAAACGATGGGAAAGTTGGTGCTCGAATCATCCTTGGTCGTAACCAACACACTGCATCTCTGTCCAGCAGACAAGTACACCATGTTCGCCTCTGCAGGCTTCGTATAAACACCATCAACCTCCACGATCGACATGTTGTGTCCCTCGATCCAGAAAAACTGTCCTGCAAAAGCAGCAAGGTTGATAAGTCGAAGATGATACGTCTTTGCAGGCTCGACAAAAACCTTGAGATCTTGGGTCTCGTTCATCAACGCTGCTTGCGGTACGGGCTCAGCACCAGTTGGGTTTCCCTTGCGGAGAAACTCGGGGATCAGAACGGCCATTTCTTCATGATACCAGTCTGAGAGGGTCATGACGAGTTCATGGTCGTATTTGTTCTTGAAAGGTGCCTCTTGGTCATGAACGATGAGAGAACCTCGAAGACCGTCGGGGTATTGACTTTGAGTGTGAGAGTGATACCAGAAAGTACCAGGTTGAGTAATCTAGAACTGTTAATCTATGGGAATTCAACGAAGGAGGTTGACTTACAGTAAAATTGTAGAGAAACGTCTCACCCGGAGGTATAGGGCACTGAGAAACCTGCGAGGGACCGTCCATATGACTCGCTCCGTTCATGAACAATCCATGAAAATGCAAAGACGTCGTCTGGTTCCCCAAATCATTCTTTGCGTTAATGATGATCGTGTCCCCGACATTCGCCTCAATCTGCGGGATCGGCCACTGTCCATTAATGCCAATCACGGGCCTCTCATGCGCGCCGTCGGGATTCGCCCTCACCCAGCCGATGTTGAAATCATACGAGACCGTGGCCGCTGACACCAACGACGAAAAGGCAAAGAGGGCGACGCTGAGAGACGACATGTTGCTATGTCTCTTGCTTGTCGGGTATCGTATCACGAGATTGAAAAGCAGAGGTTGATGTTTTTCCCACTTGAGGAGGATTTCCCGTCGTGGAACCTCAGGCCACTCGGTTTCTTTACCCAGCCGCGTTAGACCAGACCACGTTAGTGTCCTTTTTAAGAATTTTTTTCCGGTCGGTAACAATCTTATCAATCAGATAATGTCCGACCTCGGAAGGACATGACATGACACCTTGTATAAGAGGTTTTATGCAGGGTCAATATCAACAGCTCTAGATGGACGACATTTTATCATTCGTCTTGACGCTCAGAGGGTTAGATAA